>QJNU01001026.1:0-17632 GCA_004154915.1 Monosporascus ibericus | reverse complement strand
CCCCCCTTTTCCCCCCTTTTCCGCTGCCGTTAGATGTTGCCTTGCGTTATCGTGTACAGATGGTACTGTAGAATTCGGTAGCCCTGATGAACTCGCGGAAGACTGTAGGCTTTGTCATCATCTTTCTTAAGTAATTGCGCGCCCTTATCCGAAATGAGGTCTTGATTTGCAGGTAACAATAAAGCGAGGAATGATTTACTAAGGGTCTTGTTCGTTAAAAAGATTTAAAGACTTTTCCTTTAATTAAAGAACGGTATAATTGCCTTTAGTTGAGAGCTTAAATTGATAACTAAAAAGCGAAACTAAGTAGGTATTATCTATAAGGGAAATTTGGTTTATATATATATAACCTTTTTATCTCCTTAAGGTTTTTGAAGCCTTTTTGTATGCTTCCTTAGGAGTTTCTGGATGGTTTTTGTTAACGCGACAGAGATTATTTTGTGGGGTTGAGGTTTTTCCGTTGGGGTTACCCCCCTTAGGGTTTTAACTTTGGCCTGGGAGTCTTTCCTGTTTCGTAATACCATTTCTTTCCTTATAGGATCTTTATCCCCAAAGATAAATAGGTTAACCCCCTTTTTTCCTGGTTAGTTCTTTTTTCCTGTAGTTTTTAATTAACTTGCTATTATGTTAGGTTTTTCGCGAAAACGTTTTAAGTTTTTTACCGACAGTAAGAAAGATCTTACGTTTTTTATTGTTGATTTTAGTTACCTTATTATGCCGTACGAATATTACGAAAATTTGGGGTTAAAGTGTAAAATGATTAAAGAAAAAAAGAAGTGTTAACATTATTACGAGGTAAACGTATTATATGGGGGTAATAACGTTTCCTTAAAGTCGTTACAAAACATTCGGTCGGAAAAAACGCGAATTGATAAAAAAAAGGTAATTAAAAAAATATTGTTAAACCTTTAGCGGTTACAATCCGAGGTTACGGTGAGGCTAATTCGGCTAAGTCGATAATAGGACTTTTTTTAATGCCGCGGGATGGAAATAATTCGTTAAGGATTTCGTTTTATTAACGAATTAAAAGAAAAGAAAATTAAAAAAAAACGTTTACGGTAAAAACAAGCGTAATTAATTTCGGATATTAATTCCTTCGATTAAAACGTTACGGGTTTGAACTTAAACGGGAAATCTTTATCGCCCGCGATTT
This sequence comes from Monosporascus ibericus, assembly GCA_004154915.1. Classification (NCBI taxonomy): domain Eukaryota; kingdom Fungi; phylum Ascomycota; class Sordariomycetes; order Xylariales; genus Monosporascus; species Monosporascus ibericus. The sequence continues at coordinate 16,479 of QJNU01001026.1, read as the reverse complement.
TGGCTACGCTAAAAACGGTCGGTCAGGATTTTGCCGGTAAAACGCCTTAACCAAGTCCGTCGTATTCGTTAAGTGGTTAAGTAATTCTTAAATATTTTTTTCGTATAAGTATCCCTTCCATTTAATTAGGTACTAAATCTTGTTTTTAACCATTCTGGAATCCAGTATTTTTTCGATTTCGTATTTATTATTATCTTTTTCGATCTTTAAATTTGTTTTTAACGGAATATTCTTAGGTATTAATTTAAGTAAAGAAATATAAAAAATAAAATATATTTTTATTATTTTAGGTAATAATAATCGGTAATTAACTTTAAAAATAACCTTATCAATCTTAAATAGGCCAAATTTCTTAAAATTAAGTTTATCATTAAGCCTTTTGGTTTTAATTTGTAAAATATTCGACGTTACGTTTTGTTTTTAACGTAACAAGTAAGCCTTATTTTCCCTTATTAAAATCAATCCTTTAATTCTTTTCCTGTTATAATACTAGGCCATTTTTTGCTAAAGAAAACATAATCCGGTTTGTAAGCAAAATTATATCGTTTTAATCTTAATTATTATCGTTTCTACTCGGGAAGTTATGGTGGTAAGTATAAATATCTTATATATCGACTCTTCTAATCGTTAAGTTATCGCTTTATATCCGTATACGGCTATATAAAAAAATATGCCCATATTTTCGTTAATAAACGTATTATAAATTATTTATACTAATAGTAAAAGTTTTACCCAATTATTTTGTTAATAATTAACGTAATTTCGAAAATATTATTCCAGGGTCTGGTTTAATCGTTCTGTTTAACCGTTTATTTAAGGATGATAAGCTATTAAAAACGTAAGCTTAACGTTTATTTATTTAAAAAAGCTAATACCAAACTTAAATATAAAAAGCTTATTTTAATTAAAAATATTTTTTTCTGATATTCTGTATTTATTAAAATAGTATCGGATAAATATATAAGTTAATTATTCTGCCATCGCGGTTTTTTTAAAAGGTAAAAATTATCTATATTTGGTGAATCTATTAACGATTACCCAGACTCCATCGTATTCGATTCCAATAATTAAATCTTTAAATAAAGGAAAGCTGGTAACGAAATCCTAAGCTATGGTATTTTATACCTTATCAGGAATGTCGGTAAGTTATAATAACCCATAAGGTTTATGGCGTATTACTTTAACCTTATTGCAAATATTGCAATTTTTAATAACCTTTTTAATTATTCGGCTTAATTTTAAAAAGTTATATTTTTCCTATAACCATCGGATAATCTTAAAAACTTTTTGATATCCATATAACAGGTTTTCGTAAAATTCTTTTACAAATTATTCCTATCGGTTCCTGGAAACATAAATTTTACTATGGTATAATAGCTAACTTTTTAGTTATCCTTTTAGCTGTTAAATATTTTTCTTTTTATTTATATCGTAAAAATTTCGAAACCTTATTAAAAGTTTTAGGGTTAATTTCTTTAAAATTTCGCATAATCGTATAATGCCATCCTTATTATACTGTAACATCTATATGCTTCGTTTAGGAACCTTCGGATTATAATCGCCTTTACGATTAAGAATATCCGCCTAAATATTTTCCTTTTTTTTAATATAATATATCCTAAAGTTAAATCTTAATAAAAAAATTATCCAAGTTTTGTATCGTTTATTTAATTTTTACGCCTTTATAAACCGGATAAAGTTTTTATGATCGGAATAAATATTAAAAGGTTTTTTAATTCTATTAAGGAAAGGTTCCTATTTTTTAAAAGCGTTAATAATTATTAACAGTTTTTTGTTATAAATCGGGTATTTTAGTTTTGCGTTTTTGAATACCTTCGAATAATAAGCCATTAAGTATTATTTATCGTTATCTTTTAGTTATTTTAAAACGGCATTTAATACGTAATCCGAAATATTAGTTTTTAGGCGTTTCTTTTTATTTACGTTAAACAATCTTATTATAAATCCATTAATAATTACATCCTTCAAAATTTAAAATACCTTCTTTATATCTTTTAAAAGCTTAAATTCCTTACTAACGTACTTTTTAACAATAAGTTTCGTTAATAATTTAACTATATCTCCATATCCCTTAATTAGGCCTTATACGTATCCCGTAAATCTTAAAATCTATCGGATATCGGTAACGGTCGCCTTATTAAAAATGGGCCAATCCTTAATTACTTTTATCTTAAAACGTTAAATCTGAATTTGGCTAGGGATAAATATATATCCTAAAAAATCCAACTTTTATATATACCATACGCTTTTAGCTAGGTTAACTCAAATATTCGCCTTATTTAAAGTTTGGAATATTTAAACCATATATTATTTATACTCCTTTAGAATTTCGGAATAAATAAGAATATCGTCGAGGTAAACGAATACGAACTTATCCAGAAATTTTCGTAAAATGGTTATAACCAGGCGTTAAAAACTAACGGGAACATTAATAAGTCCTATAGGCATTATTCGGTACTCGTAAAATCCGTATATCGTTTTAAATACCGTTTTCCATTCTTCTCCTTAAGTCATTCGGATACGGTAATAACCGTCTTAAAGATTAAATGCAATAAACCACTTAACTTTGTTAGCATTTTTTTTTAATATGTTCATAAGAATTAAAAAGTATTTATTCTTAATCGTAATATCGTTAAATTATCTATAATCAATAACTTTTTTAAAAACCAGGTCTCCATCTTCGTCGATTTTTTGCTTTCCGTTTTTGGTTTTTGGTACCATAAAAACGGGATATCCAGCGGGAAAATCAAAAAATCGAATATATTCTTTTTTACATTAAGTTAAATAGTTTTCCATAAAACCTTTAACTTCTTAAGGTTTATATAATAAATTTTATAAAGTTTGAAATAATATCCCTTTTTAATAAGTATTTAATAATCTTATTAACCGTATAATAATAATTCGTAATCTTTTTATCCTTAAATAATCTCTTAAATCCTCGATATTTAGGTAGTACTATTTCGGTTTAATCTGGCATTTATACTTCTTTAATAATATAACAAATTTCTTGCTTATTTTTCTTAAATAACTTTTTCTTATTTTCTTAGGAAAATATCTGGTATTTCCAGTTAATATATAGATTGTTAATCCTAAACCATAATATTTCCAGGATAATGTCGTATCCGGAAATATCGGCAATATCCAACAAAATCCGTTCTTAATATTTTTAAATCCAAACGGGAAATTCTTCAATTTCTTTTAAAACTCACCCGTTCTTATATTTAAATAAGCTTCCGTTTATTATACGTAACTTATAAAACTTTAATTTATATTTCCAAAAAGTTTAATGTTTTTTTGCCGTTACGGAAAAAATAAAGTTACCTTTAGCTTCTAAGTTGATTATAATTTTAAATATACTGTTCTTATATTAAAAGGGAATTTCGATCTGGCTACGTAATCCCTTTACCGCTTTATATAAAGTTTTATAAATTAAGGTTTTTTGATATCTTACTTTCGAAAGCTGTTGACGTTTTTTAACATATAATAATATCCAGCTTAAAAAAGTGTTCATTTGCGTATTTTTCGAATAACGTATTTAATATATTAATCGTTTTTGTATTTAAACCATATTTTTTTGCCATATCTGCATTCGGAAATAATTATTTTTTTTAAATTCAATCCTTAATTTTATATCTTTCGAATTATTAAGTTAAAAATATAAACCTTCGAAGAAAATATTCTCATATTTAGAAGTTCGTATTAAATATAAAATATCGGGGAATAACATAAATATCCTTACGATATAACCCTTTAACTCTATTTTAATTCGGGATGTAAGTAATAAAATTTAAGGTATTTTGGCTATCGGGAAGTTTTTATATATCTGTATTCGTTATCTGGTTCTGTAAATATCTTTTCGTTTTATCCAGGCCAAAAATCATTATTTTCTTTAGCTTTAAAATATATAAAATAATCGTTAATATAATAAACGGTAAAGTATAACAATTTATATTGGTTTTTTCGGAATCTGGTATATATTATATATTTAGGAAACTTACAAAGTTCCGGAAATAACTATCCGTAATTACTAACGTCGGGTCGAAATTAACCCTTCTTATTATGCATCTTATATTAAAATATGTCAAGATGGCAGAAATATCCTAACTTTATAGCTATCCTGGAAGCTATCTATCCGGGGTAATACTTATAGGCTTTAATTTTAGAATCTTAGCAAATAAGGTAATCCTCATATTTTGGGATATCGTTCTGGATCTAAATGGTAATAGTAATAATAAATTCTAGCTAAAAAAAAATCGAGCTAACTTTATTCTCTTCCTTTTTTACCTTACTATCGGTTTCTTATTTAGCCACTTTATTTTTTTTTTAGGATTAAAAAATCCCTTTTTTCTTAAAATTTCTTTTTGCGGAAAAGTAATATTTGCTTTCAAAATATCCCTTTTTGCCATAATTAAAACATTTTATATTAAATTTATCTTTCTAAGGTTTCTTTAAAGTAATATTTACTTCCTTTTAAAACTTGCCTTTATCCTTTTTAATTCGGTTACTAAAACGTTTATCGTTATTTCGTTTATTAATTCCTTTTTTTTCGAAATACCGATTAAAAATACATTAATTAACGATAATTACTGTATCGGTATATTTCTTAAAGGATTTTATTTTAAGTACCATATATATCTTATCCTTAACTTAAAATTTCAAGCTATCATAAAAAGGATAAAATAACGCGCTTTCGGGTAAATTAAAAATTACGGCTAAGCGGTTAAATTCCGTCCTATATTCTACGGCTAACTTAATTTAATAAAAAAATATAATTATTTTACCGCGTACTATTCCTTATTTAAAATTTTAAATATAACTTACATTCGGTTTTTAAAATATTAATAATCGCTAAAAATATAATTAATAATATTTAAAAATTCCTTAAAATAATTCTTCAAATAATCCTTTATAATAAGCTCGAACCATAGGAAAACTTATCCAGCAAGCAGTTAAAAAATAACCATTACCTTTTAATAATCCTTTATTAAGGAGCTTTAATAAAACTTAAGGTAAATCCTAACTTAAACGAAAAATTTTTCAATATCTATAATTCCGTCATAAAGTTTTAAGGTAATTAATTTATAACCCTTAATTTTCGGCATTCCGTAATAACTAAGGAATAAGATAATAATTTCGCGATACCGATTAAAACCGAACAATAAGGGTATTAAGGTTCTTTCCTTTATTCCTCGGGTAGGTTAAGTTATACTTTTTCTGGAAAGTTGGGATCTTTCTTCTTTATCTCTTTCCAAAGTTTGGATTCTGCGTAACAGGATCTTCATTTTCTCCTTAAAGGAAAACTCTTTCTTTTTTCCCTTTAGGCCTTAAAGTTCCTGGACCACTAATTCTTCTTTTTCTTCCGAATCTCCCTGAATCTTAATAATATTCTTTAAAGCTAAAATTAACTACTAAATCTAAAAAGAAAAAAGTTCTTTTTTACCCCGGGTTGTAAAAAGCATAATATTATCAATTAATTAAAAAATTTCTTCGATAAAAGGTAAATTATCTAATCTAATTACTAATCCTTTATTAACTTATAACAAAAATCGGGTATACTATCTATTTTTTAAACGTCGTTTTATAATGTCGTTTTTATTAAGTTTAAGAAAGCTTATACCTAATTAAGCTTAAAATTATCCGTCGGCTATTAATTAAGGAACTATCAAAATGTAACGAACCTATTATATATCCACCTGGAAGTATAAGCAGTATCCGAAATAAAGTCTTGATTTACAGGTAACAATAAGGCAAGGAATAATTCATTAAAAGTCTTATTCGTTAAAAAGATTTAAAAACTTTTCCCTTAATTAAAAAACGGTACAATTACCTCTAATTAAAAGCTTAAATTGATAACTAAAAAGCGAAACTAAATAAGTACTATCTATAAGGGAAATTTAGTTCATATATATATAACCCTCTTATCTCCTTAAGGTCCCTAAAGCCTCTCTATATGCTCCCCTAAAAATCTCTGGATGGTCTCTATCAACGCGACAAAAATCATTTTATAGGGCCGAAGTTTTCCCGTTAGGGTCACCCCCCCTAGGGTCTCAACTCTGGCCTGGAAGTCTTTCCTGTTTCGTAACAATAATCTTTTAAAATACGTAAATTTTTATCCTCTTTTCTTATTATTACGCAAAAATATACTATCGCCTAGTATAAAGCTTTATATAAAATCGTTAATACCCGTTTATATCTACGGGTTTTTTCCGAAAAGTTTTGCTAATCTAAGTGTATTTTTAAAAAAAGCGTTATTATTTTAAGGTTTGGCTTTTTCCGTAAGAGGATTTCCTTTATCTTCGATAAGGCATACGCCGGGTACTCGGCTATCCTAAGGCCTTTTAACAGCGCTTTACGGCAGTGATTAGGTAGGTGCTTTAGTGGTTTTGGCCCGTAATGGCCTATTTTTAAATGCCATAATACCCTTAACCCTGGGGCTTAAGCCCTTACTTAATTTGTTGCTTTGCCTACTTTTTTGATTATAAGGAAAGCGGCCTTTATATAGCTTTTATTTTCGATCATACGTTAACCTTCCTTTTTCTTTAGGACGTATAGCTTTTTGTGATCGTTTCGATACCTTACGTTATTATTAAGGGTGTTCTAGTAATAGCTTTTTTGTTCGAGGCGTTTATACGAAACGATATTGCAGTGGAAGCCCTGGTAGTAGGCTACTTCCCTTAATACTAGGCCCTTCTTTTTCCTACGTGAGTCTTCTATATATATCGTGATATCCCTATATTTTAAGATCGCCATTTTAGTGTTACCTATTAGGATTATATGGCTTTTCGGTACCTTCACGAATTTTTCAAATTAGGTTAGGTCGTGAAATATATGGATGGAGCTTCCGGAATTTAAGATAGCGTTATTTTTTAGTAAATATATATCCAGTACGTTAAATGCCTTGTATAGTATGTTATTTACCAAGCTTATTAAGATCTTTTTTATTTTATCCGTTAACCGTTATTGCTTATGGGTTATTATAAATTCGAAGTTTCCGAAAGCTTTTTTTTTAATCGTTTCGACCTTTTTGTAAAGTTTAGCGTTAAAGGTTATCCTTTTATCGAACTTTTTTTTATTTTTTTCGAAAATCCTTTTATTTGCGATATTAATTATATATCTATAACTTCGTATGTTATGTCCGTTATTATTATACGTTCGGTAACCTTTCCTACCTTTTTTAAGATTACGATCTTTAGTTTGAAAGTTGGTTTCTGTCCGTTTACGAGATGGTTCTAAAGACGAAGCTTTATTAGCAGGCTAATCGCTTTTTATAACAAAGCTTTTACTTCCAAAGGCCGTAACGTAAGTACCCTTTTTTACGGTTTTAATAAGTAATTTTGTTTTTTTTTGCCGTAAGGGGTATCTTTATTAACGTATGCGCTTCCTTATTGACGGTTTTATAAGACAGCTTATTAACTTCGTTTCGAAATACAGTTAGCCGTAATTAATTTGCGTATTACGCCTTAAATAGCGTTATTATATTCACGAAGTTATTTACTTATTATAAGCCGATTAATTTAAAAATGTTATTTTTTACGGCGTTCGCCATAATTATATCCTATTTTTTAAGTTATTTATAAAGATCCTTTAAGTTAACGTATTTTTCTTTTTTTAGGATTTTTTTGTATTTAGCTTTTATAAGTTTTATCGTTTTATCCGTATTTATACCGGCATATTGCTTTAAGTTATTAATTTATTCGCGTATCGGTTCGTTAATTTTTAAGTAAGGTAAATACGATTTCCCGACGGAATTATATATTATCGATCTTACGGTAACGAGGTTTTTTTATTACGAATCGTAACGTTATTTTTCGAATTAATATATTTACAGGAAACTTTTATATTTCGTTATTTCGTTTTTATTAAGATCGGCCGGTATGTTTGTACGCCGATTAACGTTTTTAAACGAAAGGTATTCGGGCTTTATAAATGGCGTTTTTTTTAATTCGGGATTAAATAACCTAACGATATTTTCGGGTATACGATTAAAAAGTTCTTTTTATTACGCGTTCTATTCGCTTAACTTTTCGAGCTTCGTTTTTATAATCGATTTTGGGTTATTGCTTATCGTGATCCGTTTTAATTAATTGTTTGGTATTTAATTTGTTAATAACAGAAAGGGTTTTTAAGGATAAATATAATAAATTTAAAAAACTTTGCAATCCGGGCTTATAACTGTTAAACAGCCTGAGACCACGCAAATTAAGTATCCTTATTACAGCTTTATTCGTATATTAGTTCTGATGATAATAATAGCTAACTGTTTTTCGTTAGGGCAGAAGGGAATTAATCTCTCATACAAATTAGCTGCTACCCCTGTGTCCTCCACCCATTAGCGCGACACACGGACCGATTCCTTCCGACCTAGAGCCACTGTATCCGACACATCTGGTAATGGCAAAAGAAAATTGGGCAACCAAATTATATTACGAGCCGGTGCGCTATCTAGACTCAAGGAGAAGTAATAAGCGTATCTATTTACCTGTGAAATTCTTTGTGTCTAACGCTGGAACATAAGGTTAGCTGTTAGTTCGCTGGGGTCGATATCAAGCTCATTAATCCAACGACACTCTGTCGTTTGGATCGACATCGAGTCGATTGATCCTTAAGATCACATGACCACTCTTCCAATCCCCTTGACATGTAATCGGGTTTTGCCCTACGACGCCGGCATCTCGTCTTTCCACGAAACACAACTGTCACATCGCCGTAATCTTCTTCATTAATTCAATTACTGCAGTATCAAATGTTTAAGTGATGAACAATGGCATCCTCGCCGCTTCTGTCAGACCCTCTCCTTCGGCTACCCTCCCACAGGCTCTCGTCTTCAGATCTCTCTCGAGCACTACGGCATGTGAGCGTGAGAAGATCCTGGAAGATGTCGAATACAATATATTCGCTTTCCCTGCGGGGCCCGTCGCTTGTGACTACCTTTCAGATTCGGGTACCTCGGCGATGACTGACCTACAATGGTCCGCATGTAAGAAAAGTTCCAAAGATTTTACTCTCCGAGTTTTACCAAGTCAGGTCAGCGACGACTGTGAAGAAGTTGTCTGGGTGGGGAGGTATCGCGGAGCTCAAATGATTGAGCGGGTTTACCGGAGACGTTACAGATATTCACCAAGACAAAGTTGACTCCATAACGATTCCTTCACGGTGAGGAAAGGGCACCTTGCGTCGAGGAGGCGAGCATTTCGACTGCTGGTAAGCCATGTCATTATGAGAGGGTGGGCCGGACGGAGTAACCTGTAAATAGATTCGAATCAGGAAGCAAGCAAGACGCGTCAAGGCACTTCCCTCTCGAGAGTTCCGATAGATTCCACCAAGACTTGTTCTCCGCAGACTTCATTGCCGAGAGTCTAGATCAGACTCGTGGCTAGTTCTACGCACTAAGTGTACTAGGAAACCACCTTTTTCAAACGTCCCCCCCCCTTCAAGAACTGCATCGTCAATGGTCTTGTGCTCGCTAAGACGGGAAGAAGATATCCAAGCAGCCTAAGGGCTACCCGGATCCCACCGACGTCGTGAACAAATACGGTTCGGACGTTCTCTGTGTATGCTTAATCAACTCACCGGTTGCGCGTGCAGAGCCTGTTCGCTTCAAGGAATCAGATGTCAGAGATACCGTATCCCGAGTGATCCTCCTTCATGGAACAGCTATCGCTTCTTCTCCGAGAAAGCAGTTCTTGGACACAAGGACTACGGGGACAGAAGTTTACATCATCTCTTGACCCGAGAAGTTGACGTGGATCAGGAAATATTGGGTAAGCCACCATGACTACCTTCGCGCTTCGTGCGCTGGCAGGAATCCTGGCATATTGAAGGCTACCGACTCTACACCATAGTGCCACCTCTGTTTCACGTCATGACAACCTGACAAACTGGTATATCCGGTTCAACTGCAGGCGTTTAAAGGGAGCCGCAGATCTCGGGGTCGACGGTACCGTCGCAGCACTGAATACTCTGCCGAAGGTACTTTTCGCCCTCGTCCGTGCCCTGGCGCCTTTCATACCTTTCATGGCCGAGGACGTCTATGGACTTCTGAAGCTGCACCTAGGTAGTCTCTCCAGGCACGAAGACTCCAGGAGGGTGCATTTATCGCCCTTCTCAGCAGTCAAGTAGCCCTGATGAACGAGGAGGTCGAAGGGAAACTGGCTGCAATGCAAAGGGTCATTCAGCTGGGAAGGGCAGCAAGGGACCAGTACAATGTCATTCTGAAGACGCCACTTCGCACCATCACCGTCATAACAGATCCGCCCATGACCTCGGATATAGAGTCCCTGAAGACGTACATTCTCGAGGAACTCACCATTACAGAGATCATCGTAACTAGCAATGAAGACTACGGCATTCAGCTTGAAATCAAGGTCGACTGGCCGGTACTCAGGAAGAAACTAAAGAAAGGTGGAAAACTCGTCCGAGACGCTCTGCCGAGACTGTCAAAGAGGAGCTCCGAAGCTGTCGCAGAATAGGGGTCACTTGCTTAGTCATCGACGCCCCCTTAGGCACCCCGTAACAAGGTTGTTCCGGGACTCCCACACTATATATGGAGCTTCCTAGCCACTGCTCTCTAGAGCATGGATTCATCGATGACAATTTACACTATCCACACTCTATGCAACCTTTCCTCGCGATCAGCCTTACTGTGAAAGAAGCTATTTGCTCGAGAGGAAGATCACGGTGGGTGGAATCCCATTAGAGAGGGTGACCTCACATCCTCCGTGTCCTTAGGAAGACTGACGCACCACGGCCAGAGAAGGGTCGAGATGTGAGCCCGCTTTCGCTGGCGAAAATGAACATCTTCCTCAACACCGCCGTTTACCCGGGTTTAGTCGAGGAAGGGCTTGCTCGTGAGCCTATCAATGGGATCAGAAGCTGCATATTAAGGTATGCTTGAAATCCACCGACGACATCCTAGTGCAGTACCGGGTACTTGCCAATCCCAAGGAGATCGATGTCGGAGCGCTTGTCTGGTCGAGACATCTGCTATTCGAGCAGTCAGTCCGGGAGCCGGTGGAGCATGTTCAAGGTGCTGCGTCGTGGATGACCTGATTGTGGAGGGGGAACAGCATTTACACAACCTGAGGTTACTGGTACGCCTCGTTAAGATTTGAAAGGGCTGGAATTGCCACCGTACTGCACGGTGCACCGAAGTGCTTTCCACCAGCCCACCCGGACCCCTGTGTACGAGATCCGATAGAGATCCATAGTGGTGGAACATACCAAGTATTCTTAGCTTCTTTCTATTTTACAGCATACTTTGTGGCATGAGCGAAGCAGGCGATTAATCATATGGTAAACCGGCGCCTTGGATTGCTAGTGCTCACTAGGGTTTGCAATGAGTACCCACGGTTACCCACTCACCCACCCACGGTCGTGGGTGGGTACCCGTGGGTGGTCTTAGCTTTTTGAAAAAATACCTGTCAGCTAGCTGGGGGGTGCGTAGCGCACCCCATATACGGAAAGGTCACCTACTGATCGGCCCATACGTGTTCCGGAGCTAAGCTACTTAAAGTTGTATGAGTGCAACAGCACCTGCAACTGACCTAATACAACACACAACTGATGTCCCCTATATCTGACAATACCCACCTACGGGTATTTACGAATACGTCCACTTACGGGTACCCGTAAGTAAAAATTATAAAAGCGATAAAATATAACGAATTTTTTTTTAATAATAATAATATTATTAAAAACGTATTAATTTACGTATTTATTATTTTACGGTAGAAATTATTTAATTAATTTATTATATTTTATAAAATAAATAAATATATATTAAATAAAAAATGATTTATTTAAATTTTAAAAATAATTAAAAAAGCTTTTAAAATATATATAAATATTATTATTAACTTTATATATTTTTTAAAAATTAAATAAAAAACAATTTTTTCGAATTATCGCGTTATCGTATTATCTTAAAATTAAACCGGGACGGAAAAATAAAAAAGTTAAAACTATAAAAGGTTACGGATATTATAATTTTAATTCTTTTTTTAATATTTTAATAACAGTAAATTAAAAAAACGATACTTATATTTAATATTAAAATAAAATAAAAGATTAATATAAAAATTTAATACGCAAAAATATATATAATTAACCGAAATTTCTAAAATTTAAGACATAATTTAAATTTATTTATAATTCCAAAAAAAGCTTCCGTTAAATTTTAATTTTTAAAAGTTTAAAATTAAGAATATTAATTAAACTTTTTATTATTATTTATTATTTAACAACTAATATTAATTAAATCGTAAAAAGTTATAAAAAATTAAAATTACTTTAAACTTATTTAATTTTTCGTTATAAATAAAATTAAGGACATTAAATTTAACTTTAGGTATTAAGTTAGCATTACGTAATTTAAGAAAGTTTTATTTAGTTTTATAATATAAGATTTACAAAAACTTTTAAAAGGTTTAATTTAATAAATATATACGTAATATATTTAATATTATAAAGTTAATTAATAAGAAAATAAGCATTAGATTACGTATTAATTAATTGATAATTTACCGTTATTTAATAAAACCTTTATAATTTTTATACGTTAATAAAAATGTTTTTTAGCCGGTATACGTAAAAATAAAATCAGTAATTATACGAACAAAATATTTCGTATATAAAAACGGTAAATTAAAATATAAGTTAATATTAAGTTTACGGCTAAATAATTAAAAGTTTATTAATTAATATATATCGTATAAAAACATTTATTAAATAATTTTATTTTATTTATGTTTTTAATATTAAATAATATGAAATCGAATTTATTTAAAATAAATATTAGTAACGCGGAAAGTTTTTCGGCCAGAAAATATATTATATCGTTAATTAATAAGCTTAATTTATTTTGAAACTTTTTAAAATATAAGTAACTGCGTATTACGTTATTTTGTTATAATAAGGCGATTTATTTATTTTCGCTTAGTTTATTTTTAAGAAATCTTTTTTATTTATCGTTAATAAAAGCATATAAAAGGTTATTATTTAAATTAAACATTTACAAAATAATTAATTTAAAATATTGGTAATTAATTTAATTATATTAAATCGTAATTTAAGTTCGATATTATATTAAGTTATAAGGTATTTTAAATATTTATTTTATAAACAATTTTAAATAATTAGTATAAGAATTAATATAAAAATTAATACGTAATAAGTAATAAAATATATAATAAATTATTAACAGTATTAATAATTTTCCGGTAAATTTCGTTTTAAATAATTAAATCCGGTTCGGGATAGCTTTTATTCTAAGCCGTTTTATTACGCCAGATTTTAACATATAATGCTTAGTAGACCTTTTTTGCGACCTTTTTATTAAGACTTTCGCGAAAAAGCTTTTAATTTCGTTTTCGCGCCTTAATAATATGTTTATTAGTTAAAAACGCGTAATCGGTTTTATGATATTTATTAAAAAAAGGTTTATTATTATTTCTTTTAATAAAAAGTATTACATTAAATATAATAATTATATATAAATTAATATAAAGATGAATACGAATAATTAAAATATAATATATTTATATTTATATTCAGTAACAATATTACCCGGATTAATAATTATTTGCTCGAAAATCTTTGAAATTTATATTAGATTAATTATAAATATTAACATATTTATTACCTATTTAATGTAATAAAATATATTAAAAAATCATTTAATTATCTTGTAATTTAATTAAAATAAGCGAAATTTGCGAAATTTCCAATTGTTTTTAAATTTATCCTATGTTAATTATAAACGTTAAAATATATATTACTTAAATAATATAATAAAACATATAAAAGATTAATATAAATATTTTATAATTTAATAAACATATATCGAAAAAGGTATTTCGTAGTTAAAAATAAATTATAAAGAATTAAAAATAATTATATATATAGTTTTATTAATTAAATAAAAAACCTTTAATAATTAAACTTTGGATAAATCTTTTATAATATATTAATAATTATTATTTAATTTATATTTAAAAAAAGTTTAAATGTATTTACGTATAAATCCTTGTAATGAAATTAAAATCTTTTAAAGAAATAACGATTTTTTTATACATAAATCGCTTATAAATTATTATTAATAAATAACGTAATTAATTTATTTTCCGCCGTTTTCTATAAAGCTTTTAATGCGGATTATTAAATTTTGAAAATTCCCGGTTCCGTATTTTGCAGGATTTTTCGTACCATAAGTTTAAAGCGGTATTTCGATATTAATGCGGTAAAAGATTTTTGGAATTTCTTAATTTTTCGTATCGTTATAACTTTTTATATTAACGTCCTATTAATTAACGTATTAATTAAAAACCTTTTGCTTATTACCAGGTTTAAAACGGCGCTGCCGGGTTTATGTTATACTCTTTTTTTAACGGTTAATAACTTTGTACATTTTGTTTAATTATTTATTTTTATTTCGTAATTTTTTGCTTAAGCGTAAAACCTGTCGGTAATTACTTTTTGGACGATTTTATGCCGGAATTAATATGCCGTAAAGATAACTTGTTAATAATTTTAATTATTCGGATTTTTAACGTAAGAAATTTATTACTTAAGGTATTAAGTATCCGGTTAAAATTGGGATTAATATTAGAAATATCGGATTAATTTATAAAAAAGTTAAACCGTATAGCAGTATTAAAGTAAATTAACGTTTCCTAAATAATATTGCTTAATAACCTGTATGGTAAAGTTACAACTTCCTTTAAGGGGGTAGATATTCTAGTTATATATAAAAAGGTTATTAAAAAATTAAAGTATAAATAAAGTAAATTTTGAAATGTATTTAAAAATATTAAAAATATATAAACGCTATAAATATAGGCCGGATTATTAATAATCCGGTTATAATATTCTCGTATTATTAAATATACTTATCTTATCCTAGATTATAAATATTAATTTTTAACTTTTAACGTATTAATCGTATACCGTTACGTTTAACAATTTAATATATATTATACTTTGTATGTATTACTTTTAGTTGATATAATAATATGGCGCCATTTTCATTTATTATTAATAAAAAGACCTTTAAGCTTTTTAAGGTAAGCTCGACCCCGGAAGAGGATTTCGTAATAAAAAGCCAGCTGCGGTTAATAAATATTACCTTATACGACGAAAACGGAAATAAAAATTAATATGGAAGCGAACCTAAATTTTAACGGTAACCGAACGTTAAAAAAGATAAATTTAAAAACGATTACGTATTTAACGAACTGAATTACGTAAAAATAAGTAACGACGAATTAAAAAGCGGTTATTCCGACGAATTTAATAATAAATTAAACGATAAAAACGGCAAAAAAGCCGAATTTCCAACTTAATAATAATTAAGCTTACGGCCTTTTAATAATGGATAAAATAAAAACGAACCATTTTTACGATTTAACATTTTAACATGTTATATTTATAAAACGGAAAATGCCGAAAAGTTTAAAGTATAATTTATACGGCGGCCATAGTTCCAAAAAAAAGTTACTTTCGAAAATGATGTAAATAAAGCGCTATTTAATAAAATCTTCGTTTTTAATCGAAAAGCTTAGCATTAAAAGGGCTAGCTTTAAGGCGCGGCGTTAAATACCGGTTAGTTAATGGTAATTTGTAAAGTTTGTTACGAAACCCGCATATATTCAAAATCGAGCAAAAATAATAATGGTAGTATTGTTTTAAAAAGTTATATAAATAATAAATTATACGAAAAAAGAACATATACTCGAAGTAAAAAAATATAAAGCTTTATAGGTTTTATTATAAGTCGAATCTTTTAATACGTATTAATTATCGAATTAATTTTCGTATTAATTTTCCTATTAATTCTCGTATTAATTTTCGTATTAATTAATATTTTCTTTAATTAATATCCGCTTTAAAAAAGCCGAAATCTTAATCGAAAACGATCGTTTTTTTAATTAAAATATAAAGTAACTTATATATGCCTTTTCATTTTGTCGAAAATCTATATTTTATTAATTGGGTAAATTATATATGCTTTACGTATAACCTCCCAGTTTCCCGTACGTTTAAAGATAAATACGAAAGGTACGTAAAAAAGGTTATGCGTTTAAAATTGCAAAATAACCTTCCGGAATTTTACGTTACGGTAACTATAAACGTTTGAACTTTCTTAAGTTTAATATACGCTTACTAGGGCGTATATGTTCATTTTATCGACAAAAATTAAATATTTAAAAACGTTTTAATTAATATTAATTAATACGAAAATAAGAAAAGAAAGTTAAATATTTAGAAGCTATACGAAACGTTAAAAACGTACGGGCTTTATAATAAAGTCCAAGTTATTATAACGGATAACGAAGCGAATTTCGGTATATATTATTTTAAAAAATACATAAAGAATAATAGGTAAAAAAAAAGAAATAAATAAATGGGCAAGTTAATTCCTTTTTTTTTTTTTTTTTTTTTTTTTTTTTTTTTTTTTTTTTT
>QJNU01001025.1:0-17771 GCA_004154915.1 Monosporascus ibericus | reverse complement strand
GTCAGTTGCAGGTGCTGTTGCACTTATACAACTTTAAGTAGCTTAGCTCCGGAACACATATGGGCCGATCAGTAGGTGACCTTTCCGTATATGGGGTGCGCTACGTACCCCCCAGCTAGCTGACACACCCCCTTAACGCCTTAAAGCATTCACGGCGTTGATTACCGTACTTCATCATTCCCTAGAGCCATAGTTGTCCATTTTACCTCTCCTCCGGCGATTGAATCCTTCTGATCAGCTAATTCCTCGTCTAAAATGACCCTTAAAGCTTTCCTCCGCTGATTTAAGGCTTCGGTAATATCCATTAATCCTAATTATTTTTTAAAGTACTTAAAGGCGTTTCGTAATGGGGCTTTAATTAATATATTAATTAACATATTACCTATAAATATATAATTCATTTTAATTAAGTCCCCTTTTGTTATTGTTTATAATTAATAATTATATATATTTACGTACCGTAACTTTATTTATAATAAGGCGACATTAACGTTAATAAATTATATCGTTTATTAATTATCGTATTATATATTTAACCGTTTATTATTTAAACCAATTTTTAATTCCTTAATTAATTAAAAAGTAAATAAAGTTTTTTTTATAATTTACGTAAAAAATAATAATTCCGTTTTAATTATAAAAATAATTATTATATTTTACTTATTCGCTTATTATTTTATTACTTTTCCGAATAACTTTATAACGTAAATCTAAATCTTTTTTCGATTAATTAAATTATCCGTAAAAAAAACGTTATTTTAAATATTTAATAAATCTTTATTATTAAATTATAACGTTAACGTTTTAATATCGATTAAATATAATATAACTTTATTAATAACGTTATAATATACGTTATTAAAGTTTTAATTAAATCGTATAAATCGGAATATTATAAAAGATATGTTAAATTACGTATTAATTATAATATATAAATCTTTTTTTTAATATTTATTAATTAAGTTTAAATAAGTTAAATTAAAATTTAATAATAATTTAATATTTATTCTTAATATTTTTTAAAGGTTATTTAAATCTTTTTCAAAAATTAAATTAAAATAATTAATTCTTTTATTAAGTTTATTTTTAATTATTTCGATTTTAAAGAATTATTACAAATTTGTATTATTTATAAAAATATATTATTTTTATATTTATTAAATTAATTAATCGATAAAGTTTAAATATTATTTATTATACGTAACGATTATATCGGCGACGTAAAAAAATAAAAATACCTTTTAACGAAAAAAAATAATGTTATTTATAAAAACTAAAATTAAGTTTTAAATTTTTAAATATATTAATAAAAATCTTTTATTAAATAAAAAGAATTCTTTTTAAATTATATAATATTCTTTTAATTAAAAATACCTTATTATATTATAAATACTTTAAAAACGTTTTTATGTATATTTTGTAAAGTAAATTTACCTTAACGAAAATATTTATAATATTATATTATTTAAAATTTAGGTTATATTTAACCGTAATAATAATTAAAATTCGAAATAATATTTTAATTAACATAAATATATATATCTTTTTACAAACGATTTTAAAATATTAATTATTTCGTATAATAAAGCGGATTTTATATTTTTAAAATTAATTATATTTATCGAATTTATAAACGTATATTTATATATATCTTAAAGTTTATTTCCTTTTAAATAAAAATTAATTAATAAGTTTTAAAAATTTTATTTTTTTATAATTTTATAAATAAAGTAATTTAAATTTTCGGAATATCTTTTTTAACGGACATATATTTAACCTTTCATAGCTTTACGGCGGTAACAGTAAATCTTGCTTATATATATAATTTTGTAATTTAAATAACGTTTTTTATTTTAATATATAACAATTTTTCCAATTAAAGTAACGTATATTTTAAGTTTTTATTTCTTTTAAACTTCCGTAATTTACCGGCCGGTTATTATATGTATTTATAAAATAAAATATTTCTTTTATATTAAATACGGTTTTTTATATTTTATAATCAATTTTAATCATATCTTTAGAATATAAAATATATAAAAAGTTTATATTTATAATTTATAAAGTATTTATATTTTTTACCGTTATTTTAAGTTAAATAAAATAATAAAAGCTTAAAGTTATTTTTATTTTTTCCGTTAACGTAATAATTATAATAATTATTAAGGTAAATATCAAAAATAATAATAATTTAAAACATAGAAATAATTCGACTATAACGGTTATATAAAAACAATTAATTTTTTATAAGCAGGTTTATTTTTCTTTATTCCGTACGTTTTTATAAATGTTAATATTATTTTAAAATTAACCTTTTTATTTAGCCGGTAATTAACTCATTTCGTTTAAATTTCTTTTTTTTATATATATATAAAATAATTATTAACTTAATTAAATGTAATAACTTATTAAAATAAATTTTATAATTCGTTTTTAAGAGCGTATAATAAATTAATTTTAAAATGTTTAATATTATTGGAAAAAGTAACTTTTTCGTTAAATTAAACATTTTAAATAATAATAACTTTATTAATTAATAAATTCCAGATTTCGTAAATATTCGTAAATCGATCATTAACGAAAAAATTAATTTATGCTTTAAAATTTAAAATTTAAAATCTTTATTTTTTTTTATAACGATAAACGTTATAAGGTAAGCCATATAATTATGAATTCGAAAGTAAGTTTATTAAAGCTTTTAATTAAATATTATAATATTATGTTTATATATGAAATAAATATAATAAACCTTATCTCAGATTTGCTAAAAAAAGCGTATTTTAAAATACGGTTATATAAATATATTATTATTTTAAAAATATATACGATTAAAAACGTAAATAATTTAATATTATTTTATATCGTAATTATATTCTTTTAATTATATTTCTTAAATACTTTATACCTCCGTTTGAAATTTAAATATATAATATTAAAAGTTTAAATTTAATATTAAAGGAAAATAATTAAAATGTATTTCCTAATTAATAATTTCTTAAGTTTTTATTATCGTATTTAATTATTCATAAAAGGACCATATTTTAAAATTTTTAAACTTTTTAAAAAATATGGAAACGTTATAATTAATATATTTTACTTTCGGGTTTTTAAATAAATATCTTAACTAAAATTTAAGTATTTATCGGTAATAAATATAACGTATTTATATTTTTTAAGGTTTCTTTCGTAATTAATAAAGTTAACGGTAATTTTCTAACTTAATAAGGATATTCTTTTTCGAAATTCGCGGCGTATTTATCTTTTTATTTTCGTTTTATTATTTACTTAATATATAATTATTATAAAAACATTTAATTAAATTTTTTTCGTATAAAAATATAATTAAATAATTCTTTTAAGGTTTAAATAATTTAATTATAAATATTATATAATATTAATATTTATATATAATAACTTTTTCATTTATAAATTAATATTTCGTTTATAAATAATTAGTATTATATAATATATTATTACGTTAATAGTTTCGATAGTAAATTAACTAAATTTATTTATTAATATAATAATTATTTAATTATATTTATTTCGAATAAAACTATTAATTTTTCGGTTATTTTATTAATAGCCTTTTTTCCGAAATTGCGGGAAAAGTATTAAGTTATATATAAATTCTTCTTACTAAGTTCCGTTATATAAACGTAACGTTTTTTAATTTTTAAAATTTTAAAATAAGATATTTATTCATTTATAATTTTTAATTTGAACGAAATTATTTCTTACGTATATTCCGTTACCTTAAATCGTTATTTTATAATTTAAAAATTTATTAATTAAATTAAAAATATATATCGTAAATTTTAAATTTAAAATAAATAAATTTTTTAAAAAGTAAAATAAAGCGTTTATAACGTTACGTTAATTAATAATTAAAAAGTAAATTAAAATTCGTTTTATTTTTTTTAAAAGTTAATTTATTTTTATAATTCAATTTTTTATGGTTTTTAATAAATGGTTAAATCTTTTTAAAACATTAATTAAAAGTAACCTAATTTTTAATTAATAATAATATTATTTTTATAAACTTAAAATTTATAAAGTTCTTTTTTAAAAACGCGTAATAATATTAAAATAATTAATATAAAATGTTATAATTGATTTTATAACGAGTATTTTAATCGTTTAATTTATACCGTTTTCCTTTATTAACGTTTTAATCTAAATAAAAGTTACCTTAATTATTTCATTTTAAGTTTTATTTTAAACTTTTATTTTTCGATTAAAGATTAACAAATGTAATTTTTTCAATTAAAATCATCCGAATTAAATAATTCCGTAAAAACTTTATAAAATGTTAAAAACGATATTTTAACGGTTTTTAATATAATTAATAAATAAGTTATAACTTAATAATTTAAAAAATTAATAATTATTTTTTAATAATAAATCGTATCGTTTTTTATTACGATTTTTATTATTATTTTAAAAATAATCCTTTAAGTTTTTATAATTAAAGTTATTATTATATATAAGTCGTTCACTTATATAATCGTCGTTTGCGTTTCCGGAATTCCGTATCGTTATTTTGAAATTATAATTTCTTATTACTTTTTAATTTATTTATTTAATTATTTTGTTGATTTTAAGATTTATTTTAACCGGTTACGGTATTTCCGTTAAATATTTATTAAAAGCTTATTATCATATATTCTATTAAATTTAATTAAGCTAACGTATTATTACCGTAAATTCCTTTTTAGAAAAAGGTTTATTTTTTTAATCGTTAAAAATATTAATTCCCAAATTTAATTTTTAAAGTTATCTATATTATTACGAAAAATATTATATTTTTTATTTATATAAGTATATTCCGTAAAGCCTTAATTATAAGCTTATTTATTTCGGTTATTATTTTAAAGGTATGTTTTAAGCAATTAGTTTAATTAATCTTTTCGATTTATATATTTCTTTCGGAAAATAAATAAATTATTTACGTTATTATTTAATAGAATCGTTATTTTAAATAGGTATTTATTTTAAATTTCGTAAATTTAATAAGTTATTTAAATAATTAATTAAAATTGACATAATCTTAAATATTAAAAGGGTATATTTTAATTTAAAATTCGGTTTTAAACCGGTTTTAATTTTTAAGCTTTTTTATAAATAACGGAACATATCGACGGTACGGTTATTATTATTATTATTAAAATATATAAGTAATTATTATTAATATAACGTACCACACGGGCGAGCTGTACACACGGGCGAGCTGTACACTTTTTTGGCATTCCATAACAACAAATCCAAATAAAACAACTATTACGCGATAAATTAATTTAAATTAATCGGATTTTCCGTCGCTAGACGTATCTACAGCTTTTTCACAAATGCGCGCATTATATCCGGGCTTACCGCAGACGCCACATTTCCGTTTTTTCGTTTTAATCCTTTTACGACGATTACCCTTAGCCGTTGTTGGCTGCAATCTTTTATTACCCCCTTCTTTTTCGGCTAAAAAAGCTTATCCCTTTTATATAGTAAATGTTCTTCCTTTTTAAAAACGTTTATTTTTGGTCTTTCGGCGTTTATTAAAAAGATGGTTAATTTTGTGCAATTAGGCGGTTTTTTTCCGAAAAAGAGTTATTTCGTACAAAAGTAATAGGTTACTTTTTGTCAAAAGATTAACCGATTTTACCATTTTTGTCGGCGAGCTACCTTAATGATTTCTGATCTTTTTTTGCAAATAACGTCCTTGTTTCGTTACTTTACGGATATTTTTAAAGGTTTTTATAAAAAAAAAAGAATAGAACCGGCGGAAGTAAGCGGCGAAACCGTCGGTATAAGCATAACCGGAAGAACGTTTAATTCGGAAAAAACGTTATTAAAATCGAATAAAACAAGTCCAGCTTTTGCAAATCCGGACTTAATGTTATCGGACGTTATAACAGCTTTAAACGTATCGTAAAAACCGGCAAGGAAATCTTCTTTCGTAATATGGGTATGGTAACGTCGTATTAAACTTTCGATATAAAGCAAATAAACGCGTTTTAAAACGGAAAAATAAGATAAGTTAAAAAGTTAAAGCCGATAAAAGGAATACGCGGCTATATAAAAAATAATAATATCGTTATTCGCGTAATATTTTTCGAATTCGATCGAATGGTAACTTTCGTAACCGTTAAGGATAAAAAAACGTTTAATTCCTTTCGTACGCGTCCGAATATATTTATCGAAATGTTAAATTTATTCCAGACTTAATTCGTTAATTATCCAATTATTAAAACTGGTACCGACCTTTTAATAAGCTGGTAATAAGTTATCGCAATATTAAGAAATAAGGTGGATTTTTTTTACCAAAATAATAAATGGCGGTATAACCTAACCTTGCAAATTAATAACCTGTATAATTATAATCCATTCCCGATTACCTTATTACGCTTATTTAGGTTTTTTACGTTTTTCGGCGCTTATAATTACCATGCCGTATGCTATTAAAAGCCTTATTAAAAAGCTTATTTCGTCGAAGTTGTAAATATCTTTTTCTGCGATACCGTATTTTGCGAATATAACTCGAACCAGTTTAAATTATTTACGAAATACCTTTAAATTTTCGCATAATATTTTTTGATAATCGATTTTTCGATTTAAACGCGTTTTAAGTTTTTTTTGCCGTCGTATAAAAGTTAACGCCTAATTAACCCCGACGCGTTTTACGGCGCGCTAGCTAAATAGCAAATTCGCCATATCTTTAACATGTTAAAGCCAGATAAGAAACGTTCGCGTATTTAAGTTAAGGATTTTTTCGATAATCGATTTCTTTTCGGTTAACGTTAGTTTTCGCGAATTAGGAATAGTATCGGCTTGGGCGGGTTTGCCGTTAATTTGCGTTCTTAAGGTAATAAATGGAACGTTATAAATAAAATTAAGCTTTTTATAATTAAGTTTCGGCTTTTGCTTTTTAGCCTGAACGGCTAAGTTCATTTTCGCTTTTTTTGTAAGTCGTTCCATATTATGGTTATTAAGAAATGAGTAATTAAAGTTAAATAGTTAAAATGGTGAAAAAGGTGTACAGCTCGCCCGTGTGTACAGCTCGCCCGTGTGGTACGTTATGATTTGTATTATTTTAATAATAATTAGTTAATTAATATATACGTAAATTAAGCGAATAAAACTTTTAATTATTAAATATAAAAGATATTAATTATGTTATTATATTAGGTTAATTACAGGTGCTGTTATACTTATACAACTTTAAATAACTTAGCTCCGGAATACATATAGGCCGATTAGGCGGTGACCTTTCCGTATATAGCGTGCGCTACGTACCCCCCAGCTAGCTGCCATACCCCCTTAACGCCTTAAAGCATTTATAACGTTAATTACCGCATTTTATTATTTTTTAAAGTTATAACTATCTATTCTACCTTTCCTCCAGCAATTAAATTTTCCTAATCAGTTAATTCCTGGTTTAAAGTAACCCTTAAAGTTTTCTTCCGCTAATTTAAGGCTTCGGTAATATTTATTAATTTTAATTACTTTTTAAAATGTTTAAAGGCTTTTCGTAATAAGGCTTTAATTAATTTATTAGCCAGTATATTATCCGGAAGTATATAATCCACTTTAATTAAGTTTTTTTTTTTAATATTTTTCGCAATTAATAATTATATATATTTACGTATTATAACTTTATTTATAATAAGGCGACGTCGGCGTTAACAAACTATATCGTTTATTAATTATCGTATTATATATTTAACGGTCCTATATTTAAATGAACTTTTAATTTTTTAATTAATTAAAAAACAAATAAGCTTTTTTTTATAATTTACGTAAAAAATAATAATTTCGTTTAGTTATAAAAGTAATTATTATATTTTGCTTATTCGTTTATTATTTTAATATTTTTTAAATTAATTTTAAAATGCAAGTTTAAAAGTCTTTTCGATTAATTAAATTATCCGTAAAAAAAATATGATTTTAAGTATTTATCGAATTTCTATTCCCGAATTATAACGTTAACGTTTTATTACCGATTAAATATAATATAATTTTATTAATAACGTTAAAATATACGTTATTAAAATTCTAATTAAATCGTACGGATTAAAGTATTATTAAAAATATTTTAAATCGTATATTAATTATAATATATAAAATAAAATTAATCTCTTTTTATTATTTATTAATTAAACTTAAATAAGTGAAATTAATATTTAATAATAATTTATTATTTATTATTAACGTTTTTAAAAAATTATTTAAATTATTTTAAAAATTAAGTTAATTAACCTATTTATGAAATTAAACTAAAATATTTAAATTCTTTATTAAACCTATTTTTAATTATTTTAATTTTAAAAAACTATTATAAATTTTCGTTATTTATAAAGTTATATCGTTTTTATATTGATTAAATTAGTTAATCCATCAAATCTTAATATTTTTTATTATACGTAATAATTATATTATTAACGTAAAAAAATAAAAATACTTTTTAATAAAATAAATAATATAGTTTATACAAACTAAAATTAAGTTTTAAATTTTTAAATATATTAATAAAATTCTTTTATTAAATTTGAAAGAAGGTTTTTAATTTATATAATATTCTTTTAATTAAAAATATTTTATTATGTTATAAATATTTTAAAAGCCTTTTTATATATATTTCGTAAAATAAATTCGTATTAACGAAAACGTTTATAACGTTATATTATTTAAGCTTTAAATTAAATTTATCGGTAATATTAATTAAAATTCGAAATAATATTTTAATTAATATAAATATATATATATATTTTTATAAACGGGTTTAAATTATTAATTACTTTACATAATAAAACGGTCTTTATACTTTTAAAATTAATGATATTTATCGAATTTATAAACGTATATTTATATATGCCTTAAAACTTATTTTTTTAATTAAAAAGTAATTAATAACCTTTTAAAATTATATTTTTTTATAACATTATGTATAAATCAATGTAATTTTCCGGAATATTTTCCTTAATAAATATATATTTGACTTTTTATAACCTTCCGGTAATAACGGTAAACCTCGTTTATATCTCTAATTTCGTAACTTAAATAATATTTTTTATTTTAATAAATTAAAACTTTTTCGATTAAGCTAACGCGGATTTCGGATTTTTATTCTTTTTAAATTTCCGTCATTTACCGGCCGGTTATTACGTATATTTATAAAAAAAAAATTATTTTATATTAAATACGGTTTTTTGTAATTTATGGTTAACTTTAATAAAACTTTTATAATATGAAACGTATATAAAATTTATATTTATAATCCGTAAAATACTTTTATGTTTTATCGTTATTTTAAATTAAATAACGTAATAAAAACTTAAAGTTATTTTTATTTTTTTATTAACGTAATAATCGTAATACTTATTTAAGTAATTGTTAAAAAAAATGATAGTTTAAAAAATAGAAATAATTCGAATATAACGGTTATATAAAAGTAATTAATTCTTTACAAATAAATTTATTTTTCCTTATTTTATACGTTTTTTTTAATATTAATATTAATTTAAAATTGACCTTTTTATTTAACCGGTAATTAAATTATTCCGTTTAAATCTTTATTTTTTTATATATATAGATAAGGTAATTATTAACTTATTTAAAGATAATAACTTATTAAAATAAGTTTTATAATTTATTTTCGATAACATAAAACGAATTATTTTTAAAAGCTTTAATATTACTAAAGAAAGTAACTTTTTTATTAAATAAAAAGTTTTAAATAATAATAACTTTGTTAATTAATAAGTTTTAAATTTCGTAAATATTCCTAACTTAATAATTAACGAAAAAACTAATTTATATTTTAAAATTTAACTTCTAAAATCTTTATTCTTTTTTATGATAATAATCGTTATAACGTAAATTATATAACCATAAACTTTAAAACAAACTTATTAAAGTTTTCGATTAAATATTATAATACGGTTTTTATACATTAAATGAATATAATAAACTTCATATAAGGTTTGTTAAAAAAAAGCATATTTTGGGGTATAATTATATAAATATATTATTGTTTTAAAAATATATACGATTAAAAATATAAATAATTTAATATTATTTCGTATTATAATTTTTGGTAGTTATATCTTTTAAACGTTTTATATTTCCGTTTTAAATTTAAATATATAATATGAAAAATTTAAATTTAATATTTAAAAAATAATTAAAACATATTTCGAAATTAATAATTCTCTGAAGTTGTATTATAATATTCGATTATTTATAAATATATTTTATTTTAATTTCTTTTAATTTTTTAATAAATATCGAAACGTTATAATTAATACATTTTGTTTTCGGTTTCTTAAGTAAATATCCTAAATAAAACCTAAGTATTTATCGGTAACAAACATAACGTATTTATATTTTTTAAATGTTTTTTTGAAATTAATAAAATCGACGGCGATTTTTTAATTTAATCGGAATATTTCCTTTCGAAATGTCCGGTATATTTATCTTTTTATTTTTATTTTACAATATACTTAATATTTAATTATTATAAATCCTTTTAATTAAATTTCTTTTATATAAAAATATAATTAAGTAATTATTTCGGGCTTAAATAACTTAATTATAAATAATATATAATACCGTTATTTATACGTAATAATCTTTGTATTTTTAAGTTAATATTTCGTTTATAAATATTTAAAATTATATAAAATATTATTCCCTTAATATTTTCGATAATAAATTAATTAAATTTATTTATTAACGTAATAATTATTTAATTATATTTATTCCGCATAAAAGTATTTATTCTTTAATTATTTTATAAATAATCTTTTATCCGGAATTATCGGAAAAACATTAAGTTATATACGAAATCTTCGTAATAAATTACGTTATATAAACGTAACGCTTTTTACCCTTTAACATTTTAAAGTAATATCTTTATTTTTCCGTAACCTTTAATCGAAACGATATTATTTCTTACGTATATTTTAGTATTTTAAATCGTTATGTTATAATTTAAAAATTTATTAATTAAATTAAAAGTTTATATCGTAAATTTTAAATCTAAAATAAATAATTTTGTTAAAGGATAAAATAAAGTATTTATAATATTACGTTAATTAATAAACAAAAAATAAACCAAAATTCGTTTTATTTTTTTTAAAGGTTAATTTATTTTTATAATTAGCTTTTTTATAATTTTTAATTAACGGTTAATTTCTTTCTTTAAAAATTAGTTACAGGTAATTTAATTTTTATTTAATAATATTATTATTTTTATAAACTTAAAAACTATTAAAGCTTTTTTAAAAGATGTATAATAATATTAAAATAACCGATATAAAATATTATAATATATTTTATAATAGGTACTTTAATCGTTCAATTCGTAACGTTTTCATTTAATAACGTTTCGATCTAAATAAAAATTATTTTAATTATCTTATTTCAACTCCCGTTTTAAATATTTATTTTTCAGTTAACACTTAAGAAATTTGGGGTTTTTATTTAATATCGTTTAAATTAAATAACTTCGTAAAAACCTTATAAAATGTAGAAAACGTTATTTTAACGTTTTTTAATATAATTAATAAATAAGTTATAACATAATAATTTAAAAGATTAATAATTACCTTTTAATAATTAATCGTACCGTTTTTTATTTCGGCTTTTCTTCGTTATTTAAAAAAAAATTATTTAGGTTTTTATAATTAAAGTTATTATTATATATAAATCGTTAATTTATACGATCGTCGGTTTCGTTTCCGGAATTTCGTATCGTTATCTTTAAGCCATAATTTTTTATTATTTTTTCATTTATTCGTTTAACTTTTTTATTAAGTTTAAAATTTGCTTTAATCGGTTCCGGTATTTTCGTTAAATATTAATTAAAAACTTATTATCATATACCTTATTAAATTCGGTTAACGTAACGTATTATTTCCGTAAATTCTTTTTTAAAAAAAGGTTTATTTTTTTAATGGTTAAAAATACCGATTTTAAGATTTAATTTATAAAGTTATTTATATTTTTACAAAAGGTATCGTATTTTTTATTTATATAAATATATTCCGTCAAATTTTAATTATAAGCTTATTTACTTTCGGTTATTATTTTAAAGGTATTCGTTAAGTAATTCGTTTAATTAACCTTTTCGATTTATATAATTCTTTTAGAAAATAAATTAGCCGCTTACGTTATTATTTAATAAAGTTATGTTTTTTTAAATAAGTAATTATTTTAGGTTTCGTAAGTGTAATAAATTATTTAAATAATTAATTAAGATTAATATAATTTTAAATATTAAGAACGCGTATTGTAATTTAAAATTCGCCTGTAAAACGGTTTTAGTCCTTAAGTCTTTTATAAATAACGGAGGATATCGACGGTACCGTCGTTATTATTATTATTAAAGTATATAAATTATTATTATTAATATACAACTTATATTATCTTAATAATAATTAATTAGTTGATATATATACGAATTAAGCGAATAAGACTTTTAATTGTTAAATATAAGGGATATTAATTATATTATTATATTAGGTTAATTGCAGGTGCTATTGTACTGATACAACTTTAAGTAGCTTAGCTCCGGAACACATATGGGCCGATCAGTAGGTGACCTTTCCGTATATGGGGTGCGCTACGCACCCCCCAGCTAGCTGACAGTAATATCCATTAGTTCTAGCTACTTTTTAAAGTCCCTAAAGGCTTTTCGTAACAGGGCTTTAGTTAGTCCATCAGCTAGCATGTTATCTGTAGGTATATAATCCACTTTGATCAGGTCCCTTTTTGCTACCTCTCGTAGCTAGTAGTTGTATATATCTACGTGCCGTAGCTTTGTCTGTAAGAGGGCGACGTCGGCGTTAATTAGCCGTATCGTCTATCGATTGTCGTACCACATATTTAACGGTTCTGTATCTAGATTAACTCCTAATTCTTTAATTAATTGAAAACTAAATAAGGTTTTTTTTGTAACCTGCGTAAGGGATAATAATTCCGTTTCGGTTATAAAAGTAATTATTATATTTTGTTTATTTGCCCGATATTTTATCACTTTTCCGAATAACTTTATAACGTAAGTTTGGGAACTTTTTCGATTAACCGTATTATCCATAAAAAAAGCGTCGCTTTAAACATTTAACGAATTTTCGTTACCGAACTATAACGTTAACGTTTTGGTCCTGATCAGGTATAGTATGACTTAATTAGTAGCTTTATAATATACGTTATTAAGGTTTAGGTTAAATCGTGACAGTCGGAATACCGTAAAGGATATATCTGGTCGCGTATTAATTACGACGTATAGGATAAAACCGATCTTTTTTTGGTATCTAGTAACTAAACCTGGATAGGCCAAATCAGGATTTGGTAATATCTTAACGTTAATTATTAACGTTTTTAGGAAGTTATTTAAACTTTTTTTAAGGATAAGGTTAACTAGCTTATGTATAAAGTCGGATTAAGATAGCCAGATTTTCTTATTAGGTTTATCCTTAATTACTTTAATCCCGAAAAACTATTACAACTCCTTACCTTTTATAAGGGTATACCATTTCCGGATTTATTAAATAAATTAATCGACGAGCTCTTAATCTTTTTTGCGGTACGTTGTAATAATATCGTTTACGAAAAAAAAGATAAGTAACCTTTAACGAAGGAAATAGCAAGGTTTATAAGGAACGGGATTAAGTTTTAATTTCTTTAGTATTTCGGTAAAGTCTTTTTGCCATAATAAAGGCGACTTCTTTAATTTATATAATGCCTTCCTGATCAGGAGTATCTTCTTATGTTATGGGTATCCTAGGGGCGTTTTTATATATATTTCATAAGGTAGGTTTGCGTTAATAAACGCGTTTATAACGTTATACTGCTTAAGTTTTAGGTTAAACTTAGCCGTAATAATGATTAAAGCTCGAAACGACCTTTTAGTTAACGTAGATGCGTATATATTCTTATAAACGTTTTTAAGCTGTTAATCGCCTTATACGACGAGACGGGCCTTGTATTTTTGAAGCCAGCTATATTTATCGAACTTGTAAACGTATACCTATATATATCTTTAGATCTGTTTCCTTTTAGCAGAAGACTAATTAACGGCTTCTTAAAATTGCATCTTTTTATAACTTTATAAGTAAGCCCTTTCGGCTTTACGAAATATTTTCCCTAATAGGTATGTATTTAGCTTTTTATGACCTTACGACGGTAGCGGCAGGTTTCGTTTATGTATTCGGTTTTGCGACCAAGGTAACGTTCTTGCTTTTGGTATATTAAAGCCTTTCCGATTAGGGTAGCGCGTATTTCGGGTAATTATCTTCCTTAAATTTCCGTAACTTACCGGCCGGTTACCGATCGTTTTTATAAAGTAGGTTAACCGTTTTGGGTTAAAGGCGGCTTCCCATACTTTATAATCGTTTCGAATAACATTATTTCGGTACGAAACATACGGGGAGCTTACGTTTATAACCCGTAAAATGCCTTCGTTTTTTACCGTCACTTTAGGTTGAATAGTATAACAAAAGCTTAAGGTTACTTTTATTCCTTCCGTCAGTATAGTAATCGTAACAGTTATTAAAGCAAACGTTGGTGGCGGTGATGGTCTAGGGAACGGAAGTAGTTCGAACATAACGGTCGTATAGGGGTGATCAGTTTTATACGAGCAAGTTTATTTTTCCTTATTCCGTACGTCTTTAGCGTTTATGTTATTCTGGAATTATCCTTCTTATCTAACCGGTAGTTAAATTATTCCGTTTAGGTTTTTATTTTCCTTTTGTATATGCATTAAGTGGTTATTAGCCTGATCAGGTATTTTTACCTATCGAAGTAGCTTTTGTAGTTCGTTTTTTGTAACGTGCAGAAGGTTATTCTTTTGGTTTTTGATATCGCCTGAAAAGGTAGCTTTTTTGTTAAATTGGACGTTTTGAATGGTAATAACTTTATTAATTAACGGATTCCATATTTCGTAAATATTCGTAAATCGATAACCGATAAGAAAGTTAATTCATGCTTTAAGATTTAGCTTTTAAAGTCTTTATTCATTTTTTATGGCGGTAGTCGTTATAATATAGGCCATATAACTATAAGCTCGAAGGTGGGCCTGTTAGAGCTTCCGATTAAGCATTGTAACGCCGTTTTTGTACGCTAGGTAAATGTAATAAACATTATATAAGGTTTGCTAAAAGAAACCGTATTTTGGGGTACGATTATATAGATAAACTGTTGTTTTAAAGATATATATGATTAGAAACGCGGGTAATTTAACGCTATTTCGTATCGCAATCGTTTTCTCCTTGATTATACCCTTTAAGCGTTTTGTATCCCCGTTCTGGGCCTGGGTATGTAATGTTAATGGCTTAAGTCTAATATTAAAAGGAGGCGATTAAAGCTTATCTCGAAGTTGGTAATTCTTTAAGATTTCGTTATCGCATTCGATTACCTGTGGGAAGATTTTGTTCTGGTTTTTTAGGACTCCTAAAAGGTATCGAAACGCTATAACCAGTATATCCTGCTTTCGGTTTTTAAGGTAAATATCCCAGTTGAAACCTAAATATTTATCGGTTGCGAACATGACGTATTTATATCCTTTAAGGTCTTTTTCGAAGTTAGTAAAGTCGACGGCGATTCTCTATCTTGATCGGGATGCTTTTTTCCGAGGTTCGCGACGTATTAATCTCCTTACTTTCGCCTTACCATATGCTTGGTATTCGATTATTGTAAAACCTTTTAGTCGGATTCCCTTAATATGGGACTGCAACTATGCGATCATTTCGGGCCTTAGGTATTTTAGTTGTAAATGTTACATAATACCGTTACCGATTTATAATGGTCTCGTTATTTACGAGTTAATGTTTTGTTTATAAGTTGCTAAAATTATATAAAAAGTAATTACGTTAATGTTTTTAATAACAAACTGATTAAACTTATCTGTTAACGTAATTATAACTTAATCATATTTATTTCGAATAAAATTATTGGTTTTTCGGTTGTCCTACTAGTAGCCCTTCTTCCGGAGCTGTCGGAGAGATACCAGGTTGCATATAAAGTTTTCGCAATAGGCTACGTCGTATAGGCGTAACGCTTTTAGACCCTTAGGGCTTTAAAGTAGTATATTTACTTTTCCGTAACCTTTAATCGGACAAAATTGTTTCTTACGTATACTCCGTCGCCCTGGATTATTATCCTATAATTTAGGAACCTGCTAATAAGATTAAAAATATGTATTATAAACCCTAAATCCAGAATGGATAAATTTTTTAAGAGGTAAGACGGAACATTTATAATGTCGCGTTAATTAGTTATTAGGAAGTACGCCAGGATTCGTCTTATTCTTTTTAAAAGTTAATTTATTTCCGTAATTAGCTTTTTTATACCTTTCGATAAATAATCAACTTTTTCCTTTAAGGACTGCTCGGAGTTAAGTTATTGGTAGATTAGCTTTATTACTTCGTTACTAAAACGAATGTTAGCTGGAGGTTTATTAAAAAATGCATAAAGGTACTAAGATAATTTATAATAAGGGCTTAAACAAGCTTTACATCGTATACCTTGGACGTCTAACTTTTTGCGCTTTCGCTTGTTAATGCTTCGGTTCGAATATAAACCTTTACGACTGCCTCGTTTCGACTTACGTCCTGGGGTCCTTCCTCGTAATCGAGAGTTAATATCCTTAAGCTCTTCCTAATTAGGATCGTCTTAATCAAATGGGTCTGTAGGAGCTCTATGGAACGTTGGAAACGCTGCCTTGATATTTCGTGATGTAGGCGGTAACTGGGTTATACTCCAATAATCCAAAAGGTTAGCCGCCACTTCCTAGTAACTAATCGTTCCGTTTTCGATCTCAGCCCTTCTTATTTTTTGGAAGGTTATCGTCTATATCCTAATAATAGAAGCTAATATTATACAGAGGTTATTTACCCATATGATCGCTGTTTTCGTCTTTAGGATACCATGTTGTTATCCCTGGGCCATAGCCTTTTGCTATTATACAATCCATTCGTTTAGCTTTTTTGCTAACTTCGAAGCTTACTTTAGCCTTTTGCGGTATTTTCGTTAAATGTTAATCAGAAGCCTGCTATCGTATACCATATCAAACTTAGCTAGCTTAGCGTACCATTCTCGTAGGTTCTGCCCTAGAGGAAAACTTATCTCCTTAGTTGCTGGAAACATAAATTCTAAAACCCATTTCGTAAAGTCGTTGAACCTTTTTACAAAAGTTTTTATATTTCCGATTTTCGTAAATATATATCGCGAAATCTTAAGTATAAGCTTATTTGCCCCCGGTAATCATCTTAAGGGTATTTGTCAGACGACCCGTTCGATCGACGTCTTCGACATATATAATTCCTTCGGAAGATGAATTAACCGCTTGTATCGGTTAACGAAGTCGTTTTTTTGGATAGGTGGTTATATCGGGTTTTGTAAGTTCGACAGGCTATAAATTATCTTAATCAAGGTCGATATAACGCTAAATACCAAGCGCGTACGCTTTAGATTAGAATTCGCCTTTAAAGCGATCCCAGTCCTTGGGTCCATGATAGATGATTACGGACGTCGACGGTACGGTCGTTATTGTTGCTATTGAAGTATATGGATAATTGCCACTGATATATAGCCTATATCGTCTCAGCAACAGCTGATCAATTGATAATTTTCTCGAATTAAGCGAATGAGACTTTTAATTGTCAGATATAGGGGACATCAGTTGTGTTGTTGTATTAGGTCAGTTGCAGGTGCTGTTGCACTCATACAACTTTAAGTAGCTTAGCTCCGGAACACATATGGGCCGATCAGTAGGTGAC
>QJNU01001024.1:0-17771 GCA_004154915.1 Monosporascus ibericus | reverse complement strand
GGGGTTGCCGGCATTCCCACGATGTAAAAGTACCACAGAGGTAGATCCTGGGATTTATCCTTCTGCATTGAAAGCCTTCAGTTGCAATGGTGCTCTCATCCCCAGTCATCCTGACTAAAGACGTATAATCCAAGTAATTCCTTACATCCTTTCAAGTAGGAAAGTACAATGTCCCCGCAATGGGCAAAGAATGAATTTCCCATGGGTGGAAATGTCATCGCTTTACTCAGAGCTGGGTATCTTCTTATCAAATCGTACAGAGAGTGTTGCATGCTTGCCTTCTTCATCGCCCCCCCTATCATTGCCCGCCATGCTGGACTTGATCCCATTACCAACCTCTCAGACGCTAGCCTAAAAAGCAGTCCTTCCGTCCCTCCATAAAAATAGGGGTCTAGATGCCATTTTCGACACGCACATTCCCCCCGTTCTCTCGTACATACATACATACACGCAAATTAGATTAACACACAGACCTTCCTCTGCCTGACTGAGGCCTTCCTTATTTTATCCCCCCAGCTGTGCGTCTCGGGTTTCGTCAATGCCATAATAATAATAATCACCCTCAACAATTCACTCCCTACTCGACCCTGACGACGACCCTCCAGCCGAGGGCCCCCGCCTCGCGGATGGCACAGGCCAGACACCCCCTCCTGCGGCGGCTGACAAGGGCATTCCAGCCGCGCTCGGCGCAGAGGGCGCGGGCCAGGACCTCGAGGTCGGAGCCGAACTGGCGCCGGCGCGCGTTCCCGACGCGCGACGGCATCCTCGTGGATTCCGAGGGCGTCGTTGCGCTGCCGGCAGTGGCTGTGCCACCATTGGGCGGAGGAGCGGGGTCGGCGCGCTCAAACCTACTACTGCCCAACGTTGCGGTGCTCGGGAGGCGGCTACGTGGATGCGGCGGCTCGGGGATCTGCAGCGGCGGCGCGCCGGTGTTGATGGGTTCCAGGCCGAAGGACGACGAGAGCGACGACACGCGCGAGAGCGAGAGCGCGTCATTGTCGGGCGACCGCGGCGGCGCGAAGCCTGTGATGCAGTCGATGACGAGGACCACGGGCGCGCGGACAGGGCTGCTGGGGGTGGTAGTCGCTGAGCGGTTGGCCGAGGCGCTTCTGCTGAGGAGGTCCTCTAGGGTGGCGTTGCCGGGCTGACTCAGGAGGTCGAGGAGATGAATGGCGGCGTACGTGTAGTACCTGTGCAGCGGATGACCTAAATACAGTCGTGAGTGATATTACGCTACTATGGAATGGCGAAAGGGCTGCTGCTGTCTTACCCGTGGTATGCGCTGCGCTGGAGGACTTCCCACTGAAGTCGTACCCTCCGACGTCGATCTGCTGGATTGTAGGGCTGGTGGGCGACTTGAGGAACTTAACGCGGCTCGAGGGTGCACATGGATGTGCCGTGGCAAAGTACACATCACTTGACAAGGCTATGTTCAGCTCCTGTTGTTGCTCGATCCCGTCGTGTGTTATGGTGAAGGCCGCAGAAGCCGGGTAGGTGTGAATCACAGGCGGCTTGCTGGCGTCGGGGGATTGTGTTGCTTGCTTCCGAAGTGAAGGCGTCGGACGGACACTATCCACTGGCGTGGACAGGTTGAGTGACTTCAGCTCCACTCGGATGTTTGAAGGCGGCGGGGTGAAGTACTGGTTCTCGCTGGGAATGACAAAGTCGGCAGGAAGTACGTTGGACGGGTCGGCGTCTCCCAAGACATCCGATTCTCTTTCGATGACCGTCTTTCCCCACAATCGGGCCTTCTTTCCCGTTCTGGCCATGTCTTCTACAGAATGTGAGGGACGGCTCTCTGGCATGGCGGGAGAGCGCGAGCTTACCAGCAATGTTCTCGACTTCAATATCCAGCCAGCCATCCCCGTAGTCCTCAGGAATGATATCGGTTGATATCCACCCCATGCACTCAACGGAGCCGCTACCAGCCGCTAGGACACGACCGACGATGCAAGCCGTGCTCCAGAAACTCTTCCCTCGGTAAACAAATCCACCCGATAGGTTGGCCAGCGTACCTAGTTTTTCCATGGCTTCGGTATCATTCTCTAATAAACTCGACATAAGATGATGGGACAGCGCCTCTCCTGGCAGGATCAGTCCGGACATATACACTTTCGACAGCCAGCCCGAGGTATGCAGCGCTGCTCCAAGTCTTCGTCTCCTACCCGCTCGCCTACTGATATTCACAGATGTCCTATTCCCTCCAAAATACGATGGCCGCTGTATAAGGCTCGGAGGAAGCGGGGTATTGACAGGAGTTTCTTTGCCCAGGGTGGGTGCTTGCTCATTTATCTTGAAGACGAATGCCTCAACATCGGGCCAGCGGAGTTTCCGAGCAAATTGAGTAAGACCAAAAACCTGTCTTTCATTATATCGACCTTTGATAGCATACGTATATTCAGTCTGTGTATTATGGCGGTGCTGCGTGTGGTCGGTATAATAGGCACCATGCATATGCTCATGTCTCAGATGCATTTTGCTAGTGAATGATGTTAGCCATCCTTTTGGGGTGGACGGCTCTTCGTGAACAGTGTTAGTTTTAATGACGGTGATATTGTCCAGCCATGTGCGAGCCAGGAGTAGGGACCATTTGACCGATGGATTCGCTTCCTTCTCGAATCTGTGCACCTCGGATGCCTTGAGGCGTTGCATACCATATTCCTCACCTTCCGTAATGGCATCCAATCGTATTAAGAGTTCGCAGGAAAGAAGAACTTGCAAGAGAAACCAGTAGCGCTCTTCGCCTCGGTCGTCGGCATCAATCCCTTCGTTTATCGCAGATCCGTCATCCAGCTCGTCGTCTAACGGGAAGCCCCATAGAATCTGGCCGAGACGAATCCTCCATTCAACGCGCGAGAAATCGATCCATGCATTGGGTGTGGCCAGAACCTTCACTAGGGCGTGGATCTGAACTGCCAAGCTGTAGGGATCGTTGTGG
Source organism: Monosporascus ibericus (assembly GCA_004154915.1). Classification (NCBI taxonomy): domain Eukaryota; kingdom Fungi; phylum Ascomycota; class Sordariomycetes; order Xylariales; genus Monosporascus; species Monosporascus ibericus. Next base: position 14,833 of record QJNU01001024.1, on the reverse strand, counting down.
TCGATGACCCTAGTTGGCGGATGTAGCACTTCGGTGAATAACTCATTATACAACTCGTGAGATTTTATGCGGAGACCCTCCCGCTCCGCGTAATACCTCTGCTCAACTATAAGCAGCTGCTCCATAACCGCTGCATCATCCAGATGACGCAAGCCGCCTTTAGAGGTGATGAGTTTCTGGCGCTGTTCCACAATCACCTGACCTTTCGAACCCAAGCTGTCAAAACCGTACTGCTCCTCGAGGAGGGTGTCGGCAACCGACATCTCCAAAGCGGCTTGATAGCCCACAGTACCCTTCTCGAGCCCCTGCATGCTCAGCATGCTCGGCCGCTCCTGGCACCTTGTGTTGAAGTGGGGCCGCTTCTTGCCGGTAGGTGAGGTAGCGGACATGGGATCCCGCAAGATGATGCGGGGCCTCGCGGTGACGCATCCCCAGGCGTCATTTTCAATCTGAACGTAGTCGGTCAAGTCCCTGATGGCCAGCTCCTCGTCCCAGGGGAAGGCCACGGAGGGGTGCGGGGGCCCGGTGCCGAGACCCTGCGAGCGGGCAAAGAATTGCGGGGCCCCGGAGAACAGCTTTTCGATTTCGGCATCGCTCAGTGAGGCCATAATGCGTTTTAGCTTTAGTATGGGCTTGGGTGGGTGGCCATCCGGTTTGGCAATAGTCCCTGGGGCAGGCCGGGACGGCAAAGGCTTGTTTGCGTTGACGTCGGAACGAGCGGAGACCCTTGGCGATCGTAATGCCGTCCAAGCTGACGAGTGCGGAGGGCTGACTTTGCCTTGGATCTGTTTGAGATAAGCCGTGTTAAATTAGCACTTAATTTTACTGCATTATTTCATGCGCTAATTAGAGAGGCTTTCTTCTTCATGGATCTCTTGGTGTGACTATGATTCCTCTGCGATCATGAAAACAAACACTGGCTGCTTCATAACTCGCTTAAGAGCATCCAATCGTCAGATCAGATAGGGCACACTTGGGGATTTAGAAGTAAGCATTCTCTGGACGACGGACGTAAGGGCTGAAAATTATTTATGCAGGAATCTCAACATGAGGTGACCCAAGCGAGACGCATGTTCTGGCCATGGGCCGATTTTTGGGGGATGGGGGATGAAATCGCCAGGTGTCGTGATAAACGTGGGCAGTTGATTGTCCGATCCGACAGGTGCTGGAATAAAGGAATAAAGGAAGTGGGAACGAACAATCGTGGGGGCTCTCTCTTGGGGGAGGTTTGGTTATTCGTACCATTGTTTTGCTAGCTTTAGTGGCATTTGTCTTGGCCAAGCCGCCCGCGTCATCCTTATTTGTACTTTCATAGCGCCCCTGCTGTGTTTGGTTCGTCTCTTTGGGGGTTTTGTGCATCAAGGCTCGAAGAAACCGCCGCTTAGAAAATCGCGACGAAACACCTGGGTCATCTGCTGTATTGACATTCTTGGGGGGATAACTCCCACAGGCGACTCCTCTTATGTCCGGCCCGCCGGCCGTCAGTCTGGGAGCACCACGCAGCGGTGTCATATTCATCTGCGACGCGACATCTGCCATGGCTCGGGGATGACCGTCAGCAGCGTTGTGCGATCGGTCGCATAGAAACGTGCATCGAACAGCGTCTAGTAAAGGCCGCAACTTTATACAATGCATCAATAACTTGGACGGCGGGAGGCCTGGGACGTATTAATGGAATCTATAGCTCGCCTACCAAAGACTGCATAGTCAACTAGCCTAAGCTTTTAGTTTCATATTAATACCGCGACAGGAACGATCGGGTAGTTAAAACACCCTATGATTTGAGACAGGCGCGGTGATCAACAAGGTCCCAGCATGCTTAATTGCGTTCTAGAAGAATTCCATTGACGTATCACAAGGGGATCCCCAGCCGCAGGATGCTATTTATGGCAGGCTTCATACACCGCCGTATATGTCCTTGGTCGCAAATACCTATTCAGTTTTGCGCCCGGAGATTACCTTGGGCGGGGATCATGCAAATGCTCCTGCGAAACAGGGACGTATACCGTCGAATCGGCTTATCTCGACAGGCGGACGTGGGTGTGCCTCGAGTCAATTGCCGAATAGACGAACGCGACGACACGACAGCAGTAAAGTTATCCACTCAGCCCTGCGGGCAGGGTCAAGATCACAGATTAAAGATAACGACAGGTTACACCCTGAATGTTTCTAATGCGGCATACACCCACGGATTGGGTGATCGGCGGGTCTGTGTGAGATTGCCGGGCAGTCCGGCACCCAAACTCAGAAAGGAACGCAAGCTAAGGGCTCAACAAGCTGACAGATCCTTTGGGATCTGCTTTCGGCCGTTGATGCCTTACTGAGTCACATCTGCGTGCGTAATGCCGATTTGCTGGTAGATTGCTAACAGTTTAGAGAACGTCAGTACTGCCTGGTACTCCCTACGTAGGGTGTAGGTGTTGGCGATGGAGCGTTTCAGCTAGCAGCCCTTAAACCGCAACTTGCAACGTGGTGACCTGCCAGTCGAGTCCTCGCCTGTAGTTCCCAATTTTGATGGAGTAAGCCACGGCACTAACAACTCATGCGAGTCATCCCTTCTCTGCTCTTTTCGTGAATTAATTGGACGCGCCTCGATGTGCGTTTTGGATCCAAGCCACTAATAAAAATCTCCGACCGTCGCGCCCGTCATCCCAGTTACGCCCACCTTGCCGAACAGTAACAGTTAATTGACGTGAGCTAAACGCTGTCTGGCAACCCCACCGCTTATCACCTTTCGCCCTACATAAACTAAATAAGCAGCTCGGATATGGCGGGTACTTCGGCGATAACATTATCAACACCTCTATCACGCATCCCTATCACACATCAATACCAATATCACCGTAATATTACCACGAATAAAAGACCGTGTAAACGAATAAGGGCCCTCCCGCCGGCCCCTTATATTCCCCGGAGCGTAACCTTAACCGTTAAGCTTAAACCGGAGCGATAACCGGGAACTCGCTGGATAAAGCCGTGTATCAAAAGCTAGAAGTATTGCTTATGTCATTTGGTGCAGTTAATTTTCCGGAAGTGATAACGATTATCAGTAGGGTTGCCAGGAAAAGTTAGGTAGGACTGATTAGTGATTCGGCGAGGTGGGCGCAACTTTCCGTGTCCCCGTAGCACGCGTAAGCTGGAAACAAATCTCTCTGACTTAGACGCCGGTTAAGGGTCCACTGCCGGGGAACTCATCCCACACTGTTCACCATAACAGTATATGGTAGTGCATAATACCGCAAATCGCATGGAATATAACTAAAGGGTACGGACGAAAGAGCGGCGGGCCTACATGCCGACGTTTTGAAATCAGGAAATTTGTCAAGCGGGATATATATAAATTATCATAGCAAATTAGCGACAGAATCGTCACGCCCTTAGGAACGTCGCACTTCCCCCTGTCCGGTAGTGTACAGTACCGGTGTTATAAGGGCGATCTAGTAAGGGGCATAACGGCCCGGGACGGAGGCTTGGATAAAACTTGCATTGCCAAGAAGGGGTGCACCAGGGTGTTCCCATGGAGCCGGGACGCCTTGAAGAACTCAACGGCTTCCCCACTTAGCCGATTTAATTCGCCGACCCCGGAATGTTCCGGTTCGATAGGACCGTCGCAGGTCTTCCAAACCATAGAATGCCAGGATCGTAGGTCTGAATAAACTTGCTACAGTACCTTATGCAGAATTAATACCAGCAGAACTCTGGAATACCTAGACACGCAAGATACAAAATAAGATGGAACTATTACATTTCATGCCGAGTACCTAGTAGGTATTCACACATTAAACCACTTCTGCTCCGCCAAATCAGCAGCAGAAGGTCGCTTGGGCGGAATCGTACTCGAGCCCCCACCGAACAATGGTGATTATCTTCCGCGCCTCTGGCTCCGCGATATCCGGACGGTACCTTTGGAACCTGTCCTCCAGCGGTGAATTGTCATCCCGAATCGCCAAGGACGGCTCGGCGCCACGCGCCGAAGTTCCGGACGACTCATTCACGAGACGGAACTCCTCGAGTAGCCCCCCGTCCGGCCCGTGGTAACAAGACACCCGTCCCCACTGGGTCTTGAGCCGCGGCGGTAGTGGCTTGGGCACTTCATTTAGCTAAATGGGGTGCTCCATACCCCACAGCGTAACCGGGACGTCGCCGAGGAGCAGATCGCCGTGCGCCATCCCCGGAGCGTGGAGTGTTCTCAGCCCGGGTATCTGTTCCGCAGTACGCGTCTCGATATGTGCAGGGGATACCGCTGGTCCCAGAGCTCGCCGCACCGACACTGGGGGTGGTGTAGCAGCATGGTCTAGGCCTAAGGGCACAGCGGTTCGAAAACGAGGCAGATATGCTCGCCGTTTGGGCCGTGATCGGTGAAGCGGTGGAGTTGTGATACCACGGCATAAGTTCCATTGGCGTTTAGAGACCCCTAAAGCTGTGATTCCCGACGGGAATCCCCTGCGCGATTGACTTTCACGGCCACATATCGGCGGGACTTCGACCTGGCGATGGTTTGACAATGCGACCTGGGATCGTAACATCCTTTCGTTTCTTACTTGATATCTTGGGCAATTCAACAGTCGAATTGCTGCCATTGCCTAGCTTCCTTAGAGCTCGGTACTGCTCGTTAAACAAACCCCCAAGACTGTCAGGGTGAAAGCCCCCTGGGTGGTAGTCCTCGTAGTTTCTCGCAGACAGTCGCGTTGAACCCAAAGCGCCGAGAGACGGTCTCCATGGCCCGTATGAGTTACCGTGGAATGTCTTAGTCAGGAATGGGTGGATATGAATCGACGGGACTACCTATTTCAAACATTCAAATCCTAGAACCTCGCTGCAATGAGGGGATGCCTTCAGTTGGCATTCAAGCGTAATTGGTCAAAGGAGCATGACAGAAACGTACACCGCGCCGATAGACCACATGCCGATGCATACCCACAAACCAACGAATATTTCAATTCCCACTTACTATTATTCTAGTGGACCCGAGATGCACAACGTCGGGCGGAATTAGAGAAGTCCAAGGAACATATAGGCTATTAAAATGCAGTAGGGCAAGGCTATATCTATCAATTAAAGGCGGGCGAGGTGTCTATCCTTGCGATTGAGGACTCGCATCTTTCCATGCTCTCTGCATATGTCCGTCTAATGCTACGGAGCATAAACCACATTTTCTCAACCAGCGAGCTCCATTGCGCTCGCAGTTATGCACCTAAATCTTCCAGATTCGGTCCTACTCAGCCCAGCGACTGAATCCCTATGGCGGTAAAGCCTTGCGGAGAGGGGCTGTAGCCTTTCTCACGCAACCGTCACGAAGCCTCATAAGACTTCTCGACCTCTAAATCTTGGGTATCATACCGGCCGGAACTCTATCCGCTCATTTCGTTCTCCATCAAGCGAAGACTCCGGGCTGTGTCACGCTTTGACCCTCACTATTGAGTCTCCGGCTTAGAACCCGTAAGTTCCGGCATCGCCGTCAGACGTCCCATGTCTCGTATCTCGCATTGCGCGGCATCTCAATACGCGCCGACCGGGAAGTAAAAACCGCTCACACGGGCGGCGTATCGTGTATGACAACCAGGAGGTACTTGTGCTCGGGGACGATGACGACCTCCTGCTTCTTGGTGCGCAGCCGGAGCAGCCTCAGCTCATCCTACGGGAAAACGAGTAGGTCAGCACACACACACACACACCATATTCTGCTGCACTCCCCACTCAAACATACCTCGGCATCCACCTCGTCCACCAAGCTACCCGCCGAGCTCAGGAAGCCCCAGACGAGTGCGGCCAGCTCCTGCGCGGCCTGAGCCTCGCTATTCGAGTTCGCGTTGACGTCCGTGGAGAAGGAGGAGCCGCCAGCAGCGGTCGTGGTACTAGTAGTGGCGGCGGCGGAGGTAGCGGTGACGGCAGCGATGGCAGTAGTCGAGGAAGGATTGTTGTTGTCGTTGCTGCTGCCGTTGTTATTGTTATTATTATTGCTGCTGTTATTACCGTTGTTGGTCGTCGTCGAGCGGGCAGGCCGCACCGAGGCGATCTGGCCGTTTGTCTTCAGGACGGCGCCCGTGGACCGATCGAGCATGAGCCAGGCCTTGACGCCCGGCTTCTTGGAGAGCCGGTGCAGCGCCTCCTCGATGGACTCTGCGTTGGCGTTGGCATTTGCGTAGGACTGGGAACCTCGACGGTCAGCGTTTTCCTGCGGATGGCTGGTTCGATCGGCACCCTGTATAGCCAGACTTACCGAGCTCTTGTCTGCCATTTCCCCTGCTGATTGTTTACATCTGGAGGTCGGGAGAAGTACCTTCACAGTTCATCCAGTGCGTTGATTGATGGTGGGATCCACCCACCGACGGGGGCCAGTTTCAGCCACTTTTAGTGAAGCCACCCTAAGCAGCAGCCACACTACTCCCTGTAGACACCTATCTCAAAGCCCCTAAGTTACAGTAGAGTGGTCCTTCGCCTGATCTCGGCTCTTTAAACAGGTAATATCGAGTGGCGTCGTAGTCGAACCCGGTAATCGGAAGCAAGTCTTGTCCCGTCTTCTCGAGAACTTCGTGCAACGTGACAAGTATCTGGCCACTTATTATGCGAGTTCTAACTTGAACCTCAGACAGGTTGCACTCGCGATTCGTGTGCTAGACCTCAGTAGTATTGTTAGTAGGGCGGCGGTGAGAGAAGTCATCCCAAAACTGCATATAGTGAAGAATATCACGAAGCAAACTTCCAAGACCTCTTCCGTTCCGTGTACTATTTCTCTTGATTTTGTGTACTCAAGGCTATATACCTAAACCCCAAGTCCCTATCAACAACTGAATTCCAATTATTTCAAAGCAAACGTTTTGTGATGGCCATTAATTATGGCTACCATATCAACAGACTGTCCATATGAGGAGAACTATTAATGCCAACTTGAATATCTGGTCGACAGCACAGCTCAGGGCGGGTCATAGGATTACTCATCCCAGATATGCTGATGAAGTAGGGAGGGCCATACCAGATGAACGAGCATATACCTAAAGCATTAATGGCGCTGCTCCAAATTCATCGACCTCCTCGAAATTAATGCTCAAGACGTTTGGCCGATGAGTGTGCCGAGGTTCAAGTCAGCATCAAACCTGCCTTACGACCGGCTCAATGCTTCCTCACCAATTAGAAGCATCACCCCCAGCAGCGGCGCCGGAGCCCCAGGTATCTCCGTTAGTGTTTCCACCGGCAGAGGCATTGTTTGCCCAGCTGTCATCATCCCGTTTGGCAGCAGCGCCGGAGTCCCAGGCGTCTCCGTTGGCTTTTCCACCAGAGGTAGCATTGCCTCCCCAGCTGTCGTCCTCCTGCTTGACAGTGGGGCCGGAATCTCTAGCAGCGGGCGCACCCCACGCATCACCGGTATCGTCGCCACCAGTAGGGGGCGCACCCCAGGTACCATTGCCACCACCGTCGCCATTCTTTTGCTTCTCGAGCTCCTCGTCAGTATCGTCCTCGAACTTGAGATTGTTAGGGTCCGCATCGGGCGGGATATACTGCTGGAGAAAGTCTGGGATCTCCTGCTTAGTCTCCATCAAGGTGAGCGTGAGGAGGGGGCCAATCGCTTCATCTCTCTCGGTGTAGAAGGACGTGGCAATGCCCTTGTGACCGATGCGACCGGTTCGTCCTATTCACAGTTAGTCTATTGATGACATCCCAGGGATGCGGTCTATCAATACCAATTCGGTGGACGTATTCCTGAATTCCACCGTGATCCATGCTAGGCAGGTCAAAATTGATGACGTGCATAACATTGCGGACGTCAATTCCTCGAGCTGTCACGCCGGTAGTGACGAGAATAGGAGCCTTTCCAGATCGGAAGGCTCTCATCGAGTCCTCTCGCTCTCGCTGAGTACGGTCAGAATGCATCGAGGTAGACGGCAGGTCATTGTGGAACAGGAAATCATCAATCTCGTCAGCCATGCGCTTGCTATTGACGAAGATGATCGTTCTAGCGGGCTTCATCGAGCAAAGAAGATCTAGTAGTGCTTGCTTCTTCACGTAGGGGTCCACGAAGATAACGTCCTGTCTAATGTTGTCGTGGGTACTTCCGACTCTGCCCACGCGGAGGCGGATGTGATTCTCAGCCATGTGAGTTCGGGCGAGCTGTCGGACTGCGACTGGGAAGGTCGCAGAGAAAAGCATATACTTGACGTTGCCTTCTTCCTGCTCTATCTTCGGGTTAGATCACGAGAAAAGAAAGGGGCGAAGTAAGTACCTACCTCCACCGGATAATATTTGGTTGAATTCCTCTTCCCAATCGGATTCCAACATCTCATCTGCTTCGTCGATGACCATGTATTTGACACGGCGAAGGGACAATACATCGGGACGGTTCATCATGTCGATGAGGCGGCCAGGAGTGGCTACCAGCACGTCACAGCCTCGTTGGAGCTGAAGAACTTGCTCCCTGAGTGGACCGCCACCGTAGACGGTACAAGGTCGCAACATCGTGCGATAGCAGAACTTCCGCGCCTCGTTGAAGATCTGAACCGCGAGCTCACGGGCAGGGCAGACGATGACGACGAGGGGCTCAGCACGGACTGGGGATGCGGTACCAGACTCGTAAGCCTGGGGCGAGGGACGCGGAGCCGCAAGCTTCTTGGCCTTCCCCATGAGATGGTTGAGGATGGGAATGAGATATGCGGCCGTCTTGCCGGAGCCTGAGAAAGTGGTCAGCCTGCGGTAAGAAACGTTGGTGTAAACAAGCAAGAACACCACTCACCAGTCTGGGCAATGGCGATCAAATCATAGCCCATCTTAATGGCAGGAACACAATACTTTTGGATGGGAGTTGGGATCCTGTATCCACAAAGCTGGACGTTGCGGAGCATAGCAGGGTGGAGTCCCGCCGTCTCGAATGTCTGAATAGGTTGGATGCGCTTTATGCCCTCCTGGGTAACATTGATCTCGGTGATCCTAGAAGGATCAGGTCAGTTACCTAGTAACTTTTGGTTAAGTGGTGGTACTCACTGGGAAAAGTTGATTCCCTGCGGGTTGCGCTCATCAGGGAGGCCAAACAGGATGTTCTCCAGCTCAGGGTGCTCGGGACCAATATCACCCTCCTCTCCGTCCCACTCGTAGACACGAGCGTTTCCATCCCAGTTTCGGTCGCCAGCTTCTTCATATTCATAGGCCGTCTTCTCGACCCAATGCTCAATAGGTTCGGTGCCCTTCGGGGGGCACTCGGTGGCAGGAGTAGGCTCGGTAGTGTCAGGCTCGGTAGTACCGCCCTCGGGGAGGGTTGCCTTCACGCCAGAAAAGTCATCCCAGCCAGACATTGTGAGGTTGGGTACAACGGAATGGGTCAGTGCTAAATGAAGTTAGATCAAATCAGAGGTGATATTGATGAATTGAGACGAGAGAGGATGGAGCGATGTGATAACTGTTGAGATTGAGGGCTAGGGTAGGTGATGACCATGTTATACGAATGGCAAAAGAAAGATGCGCGTGTAAGTTGTTAAGTATAGTTATCGAGGGGGTGGAGGGTCTATACATTGATGCGGCAAGAAGATGGTGAAAACTAGGCAGTATCAATGCGAAGGCAGAAGGTGTCCGGTCAAATGTGAGCTCGACGAGTGACGGCACCTAAATGACATATGAAAATCACAAAGAGATGTTAAGCAGCATGACTTCTAATGCGAAGGATTGTAATGCGATGTAAAAGAGAGGTGGGGGCAGTAGACTTACTTCTTCTGTGGCCGTCACTTGCAGGTGCTCAGTACTTCTGTTGCCCGCTGTGACACTTGATAGATGTTAGATGAGTTGCGGACTACGAGTCTAGAAAACAAGTATGTATAAGACGGGCGGTTGGATGAGAGACTGAGGAAGAGAATATAGGCAGTGTGGTGTGGGAGGAGAGGAGAGGAGAAGGGAAAGAAGGTTGAAGAAGGTTTGGGAGGTTGAGTGGGTTGACTGAGGTATGGCTGCGTTCAGGTACCTACGATACGCTGGATGTGTGATTCCGATTCCATGCAGGTGTGCAGAAAGGGCCTTTGAGAAACCAGTGGGGAGAGCTGGTGGAAAAGAAAGGAAGGGAGGAGGAAGCGTGTTGTGGGATGGAGATGGAGGTGATGGTTTAGTAAACGAATATCCATACACACTTGATGAAGGTGTAGATGTTGTCACTGGAGCGATAGATATGTATCCAGAGCAGTAGCCGTTTAGGAAATATGGTGTATCAACACGAAAATATTGGACGAGGGAGTTGCTCGAATGAAAGCTGGGACTAAGAAGGCATGTAGTGCGAGTGTGATGAGGGCGTGAAGATGCGGACGAGAAGTGCTACTTCTCATGTAAATTGGCCTTGACGTTCTTCGAGCAACATGCAGGAATGGAAGGTGGTGGTGCTATACGGATAAGGACGGAGAAAAGGAAATAGAATCACAAGGGGCTTTTCTCTTACCTTGAAAGCGTGTCGGTATGTTCGCCCTCTTCACTTTAATTCCTCAAGAACTGGCTTGATCCGGTCATTTGGATATCACCAAATATAGACAGTGTCCAAAGGTGAGCGGTATTGGAAGAAGAATAGGAAAGAAAGTATGTAAGGTGGAAGAATGTGGGAGATAAGTGGTATTTATGCACTGATCGCCCTTGGAGTGATTGAAAAAATTCTCCAGAAGAGGTCGTCGAGAGAGGAAGAGTCGACGAGATCAGAATGAGGTCGGCAAGGTTGCTAAGTTATAGGGCGTGGAAATTTGAGGAAGGAGCGATGGGCAGTATAATGCTGTGGTTGTTTTGAGAAGACCCCCCTTTACTGCCTGCCAGACCAAATGGACACACTCGTACAGGTAGGTAGCGTTTCATAATTGCATATCCAGTCTTAGACAAAATGTCATAGTCCCAATGTATGTTAACATGCTATAGCTTAGAGATATTACGCTGAATATCTGAAAGGCTACTTTCACTGTCCTTCTCCATTCACTACAAAGGGATCCTCGATTTATGCACTCTCCTGTGCCCTCAGAACCACTAGGAGAAGCTCGCCTGGGTGACAATCCGTAGTCTCAAACAGCATTACTGTTTTGAGGGAAATAAGTAGGTTAGCTCATAAGGCTGCCATGGATACATAATTGAGTAAGGGGTATATGCTATAGGAAACCTAAGCATGGGAGATAGACACACCACGGATGGACAGACCGAGGCTCGAAATTGTGTGCATACCTTGGGTCTCAAAATCTATAGTATATATCCATCCCAGATGCGTTCATCCTCTTCATCAAGTCTTGAGACTCGCTCGCAACTACCAAGACCATCCTTGAGCACTTGATCCAAGAAGGCAGCAGCCCTACCAGCCGCTCCACCCTCCTTCTTGGCCATCTCCACGCCCGTTTCTACAGCCTCCCCGAATCTCCGCTGGAAGATGTCTTGCCTGTCTTCGCGATTGCGGTATATCTCGCCATCCTCGTCTCTAGGTGGCTTGAACAGCCCCAAATATCCAAAGGGGTCGGGGGTCCTCGGCACCCGAGTGATGTTATCGAGTAAGTCGCTGGCCGACCAAGGACGAGACAACTCTGGTTTGAAACCTAACTCGAGAAACTTCGCTAACACCATCATCTGCCTCGGGAAAGAATGCCCGTGTTTCTTGGCACCAAACGTAGTCCTGGGCGCAGACGTCCATCCGCCCTTGCCTGGAGCGGTGGGAGCGACTCTGACAGTCCATCCCAGAACTGACATGAAGTCTTTCAGGGGCTTGATCCAGCATCCAGCACTCGATACAACGTCGTCCCCAGCGACATCGAGAAGCCACTCCATGTAGTTCAACCCGTCGTCCTTGATCTCCTGCGATATGTTGGTCATAGCCCCTCGAATGTAGAGGATGATTTTCTCAACATGCGGCCGGATCTCGTCGGCTGGAAGCGTTCGAAGCAATTTTAACAACTGCCCTCGAACCGGGCCAGATGCGTCCGACATTATTGGGAGCAGCTTCTGCAGGAGATTGGGAGTGCCGACGGGGTTCGTCGGCGGGTTTGTAGAAAGCTGACCCGTAAGGTAAGAGAGCGCATCGCGACGTTGGGTATCCGATCGAGAGCTAGTTAAGGAGAGATTGTGCTTGAATCTTTCCGTCACGTTTGGCGCAGTCTCTGTAAGCTGCTGCTGGAGTACAATAGCTATGTAATATCAGCAACGTTTAAGGGTCTCCTCTGAGCGAAGCATTTGGATTCTACCTTTGGACCTGAAGCTAGTATCTGTAAAATTTGAGGCTTTAGGTTTCGTTTTGCCTACTTTCAGCTTGGGCTTTTGAAAATCCTTCTGCTTCTCCTTCTTCTTCCTGGCGCTGGAACCCATTTTGGCTCGATCATTGGGAATGAGGGCTTGAATTCTACTCCTATCAAGGGTTCCAGCGCAATATGCTCGAGGTTCATGTCTCCCAGCGCGCTTACTGAACTTTTTGGTTATCGGTCGTGTTTATCGATAAGACATGATAGCAGCACGCCAAGGTCCGCCCGCCTCCATAATTTCTTACTGCCTCCATGCCCCAGCATTTACACTACTCGCCAGGGCTGAAAACGCCACCTGCCTGGAAGAGCTTCCGCGTTCTAGTCAGGGACTTCCAAATGGAAATCTTCGGTACATGTTACGCCATACAATTAACTGCAGGTAGCCAACTTATAAATAACCAGTTTTCCAACAAGTGTCGCATCCGAAAAATCCACAACTCCTGCATTTAGTGAATAAAGCGATTTCCCTTCCAACATCACCATCCAGTATGACGACATAATATCAACTCTTTACTTCTTATTCATCGATATAAATAGTGAAAATGAATATTTTAATGCCTATCTGCTAGAGGACCATAGGGCGTTAGTTGCAATATTTTTTTAGCGGGTCATTAGCCCAATACAGAAGGATCTAGCGCTGAAGGCCCACTGAAGCTCCATTACGTTGCGCTACATTACAGAAACACGGGTGCGAAGGTGCTTTAAGTGTTAACGTCAAATCCCAGGGGAGTCAGCATTAAAGGCATCAACACATTATCTAGGCCACAGATTTCGCGGTCCCCGGCTAGTTAGGCTTTAAATTGCAAGTAATGCTACCATAAATCGGCAGCTAGCCCGATAAACAACGTCTTGTTGCGCCGAATACAATGTCGTAATGTGTAACAATGACCGGTGCTGGTACATATATCATAGTGTAAAATAGGTGTGACTAAGAGTAGCTTTTCCTGCGAATGTTGATTTGCCGATGTGGGCGAATAAAAAAAGTGTGTCACCCAACTTTAGGAAAATTGTTGCAACTAACGCCCTATGGCCCTCTACCAGATAGCTATTACTAAGGGCCTTTTTTGAAGAAATAGCGAGCGTTACCCTTTTCTCCTTATAGGCTAAGCAGGTAAATTCGAATACACCGACATACCCTGATTTGGGCGAGAAACGCTAACAAGTCTATGTACTACTAGGCGTTTCTGTTTGGGAGTCCCTGAGTACAAAGCAGAGCTCTTCTAGGCAGGTGGCTTTTTTGGCCCTGACGAGGAATGCGTACACTACCGCCATAGCCGCACTATACGCCATCAAGACTGTATGGACCCTGAATATGACCGGTAGGGCATCCAAGACCAGATGAAGAGCCAATGGTGAGCAGGGAGATTATCTCGTATACTTCGTGGGCTTGGCGTCCCCCGGCCGGATCCGTCGCGGTGCCCGTCGGTCACTTCGTACAGTCAACGTCCGGCTGGACCAGGTCTAGGACTCGCAACCTGGGCAAATCAGTTATCCTCTACCTACGACAAAGGTGCGTTCTCTATATGTTGCCGACCTGGTGAATACTACCCCTCTTGTCCTTAGAGGAATTTGTGAGAGGCAGCCAGGGGCGATGCTATTCCCGCCGAGCCCTAGATATTTCCCCAACCATTTGTACCACTCAGTTCTAGGAACAATGGATCAACTTCATTACCTGGTTAGCTTTAGGACCTTAGATTGAATAACCTATCGCTATTTATCCTATTGATGGAACATGGGAGGATAGTCCTGCTAGTATTTGGTTCCAAGAGTAGAGCGGGTCCGGGGAGCAACAACGTTGGAATCCCGGCGTTCCCCCAATCCAATTCGTCCATGGTAATGCTTTGAGGTGATGAGCTAACTCGATTAGTGAACATCGCGGCGAGAAGATGAAATCGGCTAGAAACAATCTGATGAACGATCGAGCAAACCGGGGGCAGTGATGAACCCCAGCTAAAGAAGCTTATGCATCATATCCGTGTCTTCGGCCCAAAATAGGGCACACAACTGTCTTTACGGCTTTCCATGTTTGTATACATGGATAACTAGGACCGCTCTCCACATTTCTCAGAATTCCCAGGTGATCGAAGCTGCATTGATAGGCTTTGAAAACGTCAGCGTCCCTGCATCTTCGTGGATCAGCACACAACATGCACATCTGCATCCCTCACCTTGGGATAGTATACGAGGAGGCGACAACCAAGCGAACCAAAAGCTAAATAAGGATATATTTAACTACAGCTTGGTCTTACGCATTGGGTATCTCCCAGTACGACTCCGTATCACCATCGTTAACTTAATGTACTTAAGCGATTGCGGGGTTGAGCAAATAACTCGCACACCCTGGCCCCTTTCCAGGGGTATTTGGAGACGACACTGCCAATCACCAGAGGCAGAATTTGTCAGATAAGTAGCGCAATAAGTGCGCTCTTATCAATACAGTCTTTTGGTGCAGTGGCTACGCAACAGAATTCGGACCGCCGAAAAGAGTAACTTGTTAACTAGGGGAAAAGAAAAATAAATAAAATAAATAAAATAAATAAAATAAATAAAATAAATAAAATAAATAAAATAAATAAAATAAATAAAATAAATAAAATAAATAAAATAAATAA
>QJNU01001023.1:0-13829 GCA_004154915.1 Monosporascus ibericus | reverse complement strand
CCCCCCCCCCCCCCCCCCCCCCCCCCCCCCCCGCCCCCCCCCCCCCCCCCCCCGGCGACCTTCGTTGTTATCCTGGATTGGTAGTGCCTTAACAGGCCTCATTGCAGAGCGGGAATTTGGTGGGTTTTGTAAGATGCTGCCGCCCATCGCGGTAAATTGCTCTATGGAACGCATTAAAAGGCCTAGCGTTAAGCGGGGGGTTGATGAGCAGCTGGGGGGTGTGGGCCGGGGTGCGGGTACGAGGCAGAACGGAAGAATCGGGACGAGGGAGAAGTGACAAGGATCATCATGGATGGCAGACAACATTGTAACTGAAGGTTTTCAGGGAAGGTCTCGAGTCTGGCTGGCTTATTACAGTGCTACTATAGGAAGTATGTACTTAGCCTTACGTGTAGGTTGTCCTGGGTAAGTACATATGGATGTAGCTAATCTACCTAGTATATGTAGCTTACCTTATAACATCGTATAAATAAGCTCCGTGGCAGCTGCGATGCTTAACCAAGAAGAGAAACACGCTCCAACATCGCTGCTTGATTTCTGTCTGGGTCTGTGCAAGGTTTAGATGTAGAGCATGGTCGAAGGCATAGTCTTTACGATGCGGTTGAAGCAAGTGAAGTCGGATTTAAGTCATTTGCGCATATGATTGCATACTAGTACCTATATAAGTTTACATTCTACTAATAGAGGAGACGACCGGAAGACGCCGTTATCGATCTGACTTTGGGGAAGCACGTAGGAGGAACATCCCCGCTCAACGCCTGAATAACCGTTCGCCAGAGCTCAGTGCTACGCCTTGAGTGTCGCACCAGCTCCATCATGAACCCGGAGGACAACGACAATAAGTGATATCGTGATATCTACAGCCCGTGCAAACATGCCGGACGGGGCGGAACATTGAGATGCAAGGGAAGACCTTGAGAGCGATTTTGAATCCGGTATGTTTTGGGTATTAAATTGTACATAATGATCGTTCGGGTAACAGACGGCTCAATATGGAGAGCAAGGTACAAAGCCTGGGCAGTGAGACTAGATGGATTGGAAACTCATAAGGCAGGAAATGTGCGACAGTGGGCCGGCGGGATGGCTCGCACGGGCCTCGTTGCTCTTTAAAAGAAGGTATTACCCGCACGGCAGCCGCGAATAGTCCAAGCTAAGAAGGCGATGTACCCGAGCACGAGGAATCGTCTAAACCTGGGAACCTCGAATAGCATGAAGTCTAACATTACTCGAACGTGGGAATTCCGCGGGTGGATTACGTGGGGGTCCTCCCAATTTGTATTATACTTTATAAAGCCATTAGTTGCCATATGTATGATTTAAGCCGCTTATCAGATTTGTCATTTGACTGCTGAAGAACAGGAGAGTGACATAAGCTATTCTGTGCTGCGAAGTAAACCTCAACTAACTTTAACGTACTTGTAACTATGCCTGATATGAAATAATGATTGTGGTCTATCGATCTGCTCACTTACATCATATACCTAGGTGAGGTTCAGTACGCAGCCGTCCATCGGACGTTTCCGATGCCATTATGTCTACTACACCGCCCAGTAGGACAAGGTGCTCAGCGTAAAACTTCTTTTCTAGCCAGCCTTCGATACCGAGGGTTAAAGGAGGCAAGGTCGTGGCTTGTCCGATAAATTATATTGGGGAGGCGTTACACTCGACCTTGAAAGTATCCTTGGTCAGTCCCAGGTACATAGGATTCAGGCAGGAAAAAGGACCAGCATCCCCAAGGACGGGTTTCGTATGCCTGCATCGGCAGATGAGAGTGGAAGTGGGTGGCCGAACCGTTTATCTAGGTATGTAGATACACCCTCATGTACGAGATCTTCTTTCTGCGGAAGCGGAGAAAGATAATTACAGAGTACATATCACAACCCAGTTAGCCGAAGGTATCGGGAATATATACGCGCGACAGTGCGTTTATTGCAACACTTGACGCGTCCAGTACAGGGTCTTAAAAGACGGCATCGGTTAGAATGCAAGGTACTACTGAAGTACTCCCCGAACGTAGCGTCAACACTTGAATGAGAGCGTCTTGCTGCAGAGTTGACAAAAGCGCAGTAGACGGTTATCAAGTCTTAATACTTTTAGAACAGTTTCATAGATTTACTGATAATTGGAACCTACAGTATCGAACCCATGGACGGATGATAAATAAAAGAGCAGTAACATCGGAAGCCCGAGAATCCCCTACCAAGAGAATTCCAAAAGCGAACAGTCGGCACTCAGTCAACATTGGAATTCGGGATATCGGGAGGACTCTGTCCGGCCTTAATAAGAAGATGGGCAATTACCAATACGTGAGTGTGGGGCGAAATCAGATATTGGGTGATTGGCTCTTTTGCTTCGCCTTGTACCCCCATGTCACATGGTATTGGAACTATGCAGGTAAGCCTAGCATCTCCGTCTTGGCAAAACTTGCTGCAGCACTACGAAGCACTGCAGGTGATTGTTTGATGCAAAGTATGAATCCCGGTGAAACGACACCTTTCATCCATGGGTATATATGTAAGCATGGAGGTAATCACGAGCATGAAGCTGCCCTATCATGTACGCACAGGCTATGGTCAATCTTTTGGCCGGATGTCGTTGCATCGAAGGGAAGAGTCCGAACGGCTTTGCACCCCCTTCGATTCCCTTGTGGTTTAACAGACATATTAGCCAGTCCACCGACAAGTCTCTATTAACGTATAATGCCCCGACCTTACCGGACTCCGAATTCAGTAAACCTCACTCGCTAGATTACGTTATTAATAATGACATCCGCCTCGAGGTCCAGTCTGGCGAGCGACCCACGGGACCGGTAAGCCAAGAACCGGTGGCACAAGTGGAGATCATCCCGCATCCCAAGGGGATGGTCAGTACAGCAAATAGAGAGATTACCTACGTAACGCGTCTTCCACTGCAGTCGGTTCGAATTTGGGGGCGTCTCAGGCGCTGGGAGTGGCTGACATCTTAGCCGACAGCTTGGCTGACCCGAACCCGACAGGATGCAATTCGCATTCCGCTGTGACTTACAGGCCTTCAGAAGACCTCCCAGCTCGTGGAAAGCACTTGCCGCAAAAAGACAACAAAGCCATGTATCCGATACTATAATATTGAAAAAAGGACCTCTGCTGCATTAAGTGTCTGATAGGTATCAGCTAGGTTCAGGCGTGTATATACTCTACTACACGTGCATACACACTCTCGAGAGACTCGACTTACAGTTGGGCACAGTGGGGGGGCAAGGGGAATGCATCGCGATGTGGACCTGAAAAGCTTTCCCCCAGGCCCCTACATCGGTTGGCATGAGTCCCATCTACTCTACTATGCAGAGCGATCTGAAGGTGGGTGCAAAGTGGGTGGCACGCATACCCCAGAATTTATGCAAAAGCAGAGACAGCATGGGATGTTGCAGATTTGTTCCTCCAGCCGCATGATTTTGTGAGCAAACATGAGAAAAAGAGGGGAGAAGAGAAAAAGGAGAAGCGCAATTCTAGAATACCGGCCCCACGTTGGGCATGAAGGCGGCACGCCACACGACAAAACCCAGCTTGTGGCATCCATCGCCAGGGCTTTACATAGTTGGAGAACGGAGCCGTCGGGATTGATCTCTTCGTGGACTTCTTTGCCCTTTGCAAGTATCAACTCCGCTTCGAAACGATGGTCAGCCCTATTCAACAGTCTATTCACCAAGCCATTGGCATACAGTAAAATCCTTATTTTATTGTTAGTGCCTTTTCTTATTCAGCGGACCCGAACAATTTACCGCTTCAACCCCTATCGCACGGCGCAGCGTACGTCATTCTAATTTGGAAATTTTAGTTGGAGACTTCCTATATAATTCGGTTCGATCTATCTCCTCGGGTTCCATAAGGCCACACAGTAACTGGTTAGTGGCAGTGACACGAACCGAAAGCAGTAGTATACTTTATAAAACGCCAAATTCGCTTTATTTGACTTGGTACGAAGTTCCCATTTATTCCTAAGCTAAACCGAATATGCATCTACCGGCTACTGTGTGATCCTATGGCACTCGACGAGATAACATTTGTGTATCTGTTATTTCGCTTTAGAAACGAAGGAATTATGGCATAAGATAGTACCCATAAATGGAAGTCTGGCAGGGGCTCGTTTCTGTGGACCGACCGTACTAACGATCCTACTGTGGACATTGAATGCTTGGGTCCGGCGCTAAGGAGCCTGGCTTCTTGGCACCTGATCAGAAATCGATGCGGGTTGGCTGGATTTCGTTTTATGTCTTCCCGTCCTGTCGCGTGCTGATGAGAATAAAGCAAAAAGAAACAACTTTGGGGAGGAAGTAACCCGTGTCATACAGCACCTACTGTACTGGCCTTCCAATCATTCCCACCTTCCCAGCCACGCAGCTAGGGCCGCCCGTACATACTCTGCACGTCGCCCAAAACGTATCGACAATGTAGGAAGTAATCGCGAAGGCGAAACTGGAAGTGCCTAGGTCTTGGAGAACCCACGCCACGCCATTTTCCACACCGAGAAATTCGCCTACCTCTACGTGGTAGATAGAGTATGAAGCATTCAGTACCGATCAAATTCGCGCGACGGTACTCCCCTTCTTGGTTCCTTCGTAACATACACAATATTGTATGTGTGCTTCGCCGGTTCTAAGCATCTTATTACATATTCGTTTCATGGTCTTCACATAGATTCCCCGTTCGTGGTAGCTTCACCGAAGGCCGGCAATTGCGGGACCTCCCGCCCGGGAATATATAAGCGTAATATTCGTGAGCACGATCACTTTGTACGGAGTGTGTGCGCATTGTGAGGCTCGGGGGTCGACGTGATGATAGTCCGGGAGTGTTGCATGTGATCACCAAGAAAACGTGCGGGCTGGCAGCATCAAGAACCCATCATCAATCATGGCGTCCAGCCGCTTGGCGCCACCGAAACGCATTTCTGAACCAGGTTAACCGAGGGCGATATCTCGTTACGGGAGGGCATTTCCGTTAAAAAACACCTGCTGGTACGCTTTGGTAGTCTGTTAACTATCTCCACGGTTGCCGCCTCACTCCAAGCCAAACAAGTTTTCCAAAGGAGAGACGCAAATCGGAGAGGTCGCTGCCCCTGGTCAGGAGAAAGCCCAACTCCGAAGCTGTGGGGAGGTCTTGTTGAGCCCCTGAGGATGAGCGTAGGATGGCAGACAGTCCCAAATTCTTCAAGTTGCAGCCAAAGAAGACCTAGCTCGTGGTATTTATCCTCTGAATTCATCATCTACATGGCTTTACCGACGGTGACTGGATGAAGCGAGGATTCCCCCTAGGAAGACAGGCATGCCTTTCAACGTTGGCTATGCTCAGTGGGGACCAGTGAGCCAAGCAGGTTGCCTATTTATGGAGCGGTTTCATGCTAGAACTATCGCCATGCTGCGGTAGAAGCAGGGTTGAAGGACCAGCAATCGAGTATCCTATGGGAGAATCACCTGGGTTGAGACTAAGACGTATGGAATGCTGTTTTGGCACTAGAGAATGGTACGGTCAAATTACAGATTCGTACCCCAGATTAGACATCGCAGTTCAGATGTTCAGCCTATCAAGCAGGGCATCCTGATGACTATCTAAGGAAAGAGTCCGTATATTTTCTGACGGCCAGGTGTCTCTGACTTCTCTCATGGGTACAGCGCCTTAGCATCTCCTTCGAGTTGTCCACTACGGAGTGCTCACGCAACCAGTTATCGAATGTCGAGAGGCATTTGATATTGACCCGCATCTATGTAGACTGACAATGAATAGCTTTCTTTGCGGCCATCAACCTCCAGTGCATAGATTCCACAACGAGCTCTAAATGCATTTATGGCTGCACGCCTTGCTACTAGCAGCGGCCATCCCACCGTGCCCGTACATTCTCGTCGAAAGCCACATCATTGAACCGGAACCCTCTATTGCTGTATATCTGAATATGAGATTTCTTGCGCACCATGTGATGCTTGTACCGTTGGCGCTGCAAGACCTGGTTAGACAACCTTGTACTGGATCCAGACGGGCGAAAGGGGTAAAAACTGACTTGTCGTTTCCAGCTGGCATTGCGATCCTTATCATCTATCCAAGTTAACCGATGCCGGAACGTAACATACTCCCAGCACGCGCTCAATTCACAAGCTACTCCGCCGTAGCCCGACTGAGGTGCCCCTGGTTAGGTCGCATCGCCCACGTCATTGCAGAGAAAGCCATTATTTAGGAATATACACATACAAAATAGAAAGTATATGATTCTAACCATCAGTTCCACTTCGTAATAGGCCGTCGATTGCTTATCTTATATAGCGTGCAGCCCTACACCAACCATGAGATAGGATTTCAGGGGCTGGGTCCCGACTACTTGTTGAGGAGTATTCTGCTCTAGATCTCGCATGAACCCCACGCGTTGGCTTGTCTGTTAGGTACCTTAGTGTTAGTCTGGAAAGGGGATAACCAATCAGAATTAAGAAGACTCGATTCATCATGACAATATGGCAATCCTCTTCACCATAGTTACTCTCGGCTTCTGACTACTTGAAAACAAGCACTTGCATGTCCGTTGTCATAGCTCCCAGCACCGCCAGTTGACGGTAGTCCAGCTTAAACCCACCTCCCACCCTGGATTAGCAGTATGAGTACTGGAGAAGCGACACATTCAAGGGTCGGGAGTACAGAAAAGGTCAGATTCGGGATGGTGCCACATACCAGTAAAGGAACCGCAGGTTACACGTCACAACAGGCCATTTCTTAGAGAGGTAGGAACGCAGTAGCCAAAATCCACATCGGACAAGGTCATCGGGGAAGCAAATGAAATAAGCGAACAACGCAGCTGGCTCTGGTCCCTACAGTGGGACTCCGCTGTAAGACGAGCACTGCAGCGCCACCTTAACAACCAACCGGTTTCTCGGGTTTATTGGCGCAACTTCGGGGTTCTCCTTTAAGTGGGTCCCTTCATCCATTGATCGGGGCTAATGGACCCGGGGCGGGACGCGCTCGGAAACAAGTCGGATCGACTCCTCGAAGGGACTGACTATATAAGGGCGAAAAGTTTGGTAAGCTGCACCATATCGAATTAAAGCCTACGTATCCTAGACTGGGATAGAGGCCGCATAAGCCCTCGAAGTCTAAGATAGCACTGTTTCGTGTCCAGAACGGCTTCGTGAGTTGAGCTAAGCTTCTTCCAGCCACAGAGTCCATTTCATCCGGACCTATATTGGATATAAGTAGCTCTTCGACGTACTGGTTATAGAAAATCCTGGACGTATATCTCCCACATGCCGACTCTATCATACTACGACTGGTAGGCAGGAAACGCAGAATATCCCATGAGTCGCATTGAAGGATAAATAACTTAAGAGCAAAATGGCGCACGTACGGTATGACCAGGTCATCCTCTATATACCAGAGCAGTCCTTGATTTAGGCGACCCTCATAGTTCTATCTGTTACATGCTGATGCGGCGAAAACGTCGTCTTTTTTCCCTGGTTACCCGGGATGTTTTAGGCTTGGGAATTGCGGAGTTAGTCTGCATCAAAACTAGACTAGTTTTTAGGCTAGAGGTGCTGGGGCCAATAGAATATCATTCATCACGAAGAGGCGCAAGCGCAAGCGCGGCGGGGTCTGGGGCTGACGGGTATGAATTTTCGAAGCCCCACAAGCAGGAAAGTGGGGGCTGTCGCTCTTCTGGCCTGAGGAAAACCCACCGCCCCAAGCGTTCTGCGCCCGGCAAAAGAAATCCTCATAAAATTGAGACGGGAATCAATTGGGCAGGGACGAATAGAATAAGGCGAACAAAAGGTCGGTACTCAGCCACACCTCGGTTTTGTTTGCCGGCATCAACTGGTGACACGCGATGATGCTCATGTTGCCCCATGAGAAAGGCGAGAAGGGAACCGGCACACAAGAAAAACGTGTGCAGGAACCGCAGCGTCGTATTTGACTCAGATCACTCGGCGGTCGTACCTATATCTCCAGAGGTCTATCTCGTACCAGCATACCGACCAATTGGACCTGCTGCTGTGGGACTGGCACTTTGGGCGACGATGGCGGATGAGCGTGACACAGGGGAGGGGACCGACAGGCTGGCAAGTGAACGTTTTGTGTGGCAGAAATCACTATCTACTCGCGCCCCGACGGCCCTTGGAAAATCTCTATTGTGCAAACAAGGGTATATAGCGTGGGTACCGTACCTAAGCTACCTAGTACCTAGCCTGCAACCTATTACCATAGCCGCGGATAAGATAAATTCAAATACCTATTATTGGCAATATTAAGATGGTATGTATGTGTATTTGCTGGTTGAAGTATCAACTTACTCTCTGAGGTAGGGAGGAGACTCTGGATGCGGAGTCATGATACTCTTTGGAACGTTTGAAGCTGTCTCTCTCTTTACTGCTCAACCAGAGAAGCAGCAATAGTAAGACGGACGAACCCGCCTCTGGGGGCTTGGCGTCTGGCTTTGATATGATGTACAATGGGGGGGCTTCGTCCGCCTCGCGCCTCTGACTCGTGACATGAAACGAAGTCAAATCTCGATTTCATGTCCGCATCCGCCTCAACTTCACCAGCTCGATTATAACAGCATTGTGGGACCCTTATCAGTTTGTTCCCAGGGCGCACTCCAGTGTACCTAATTAATTAATTTTAAGTTCTAAGATAGCGTATTCTCGGATCCGCAGTTAGGGCCGACTGCTGCATTGGCTACCAAGTAACTAGCACTAGCACCGTACGTAGTAGGTTAGGCAGACAGGATTCAGCGTGAGCAGCCCATCCGACAGAAGGATGCATCATACGTAGGCCCAAGGCATCTGGAACCGCAAAGTAATTCAGAGTGACCGTTCTGCATCTCACTAATCAACCTGGATCCTCCCCCTCTGTTTATATAAATACGCTAGTGTTTTTATAGACAACCCCATTACAGACGGTAGCCGCCCATGGGGACCGAGAGGGATGACCCCCAGACACTCATATTATTAGTGTTGTGAAACCTCGGCGAGTCACGGAATCATCTACCCCCGGTAGGCTCTGCAGTCCCCGACAATCAGGAGACGCGACGGTGTAGGCAAGGGCCCTATACCAGAGAGATGTGGTAAGTCCACAGCAATACTAGGTATGAAGCGAGGCGACTTGGGGTCAGGGCGACACCCCTCTTCTATTGGATGCTACTGGTCAGGTACCTAACATAACTCCATATACTCTTGTCTTACTGTCGCCAAATCATCGTACAGTCTACGTTAGCTCCTTCATACTTGTTGTCGCGGGCATTGCAAAAACTCTCTTCTCCTCAACACACCACCTTTCCAGAGGGGTGAATCTGCTGCTAATGGTCTCAATGGTTTTATGACATTGTTCCCATCGGGTCTAACGGTAGACTCGGGCCAAGTCACGTAAGCCATTGTGTTACCCAAACAACCCCCCACCAGAACCGAGGACCAAGATTGCGAACCGACGCAAGGCTACCACCAGCTGCTCACCTACCCGCCTATCAACTTTGACCTGACCACTCGTCACTCCTCGGCTAAATCCGGCCACGCTTCAATATGGCCGATGAAGTTGAGCGTCTCGTAATCGCGCCGTTCAGGGAAATCGTCGAGAAGGGCAAGGTCGCTCTCGAAAATGCCCAGAGTGCTGAAGACGAGAAAGCGGCGTCCATGCTTAAGGCGGCGCAAAGTTTAGTGAAAGAAGGGGATCGCGCACTGAAAAGGATCGAACCTCTCTGCATCAATAATTATAGCGAGTATGGTACCAACCTCATTGATGCGGTTAAGGAGCATGGTAAGAACTTAAGACTTCAACGTCCTTCCACTTTTGGATAGCTGATAGGGCGGCTTTGACTAGATGAACTCGCGCAATACCGTTCAGAACTGGAGGATCTGTTGTGGGACTTTGACGACTATGTCGAAGTCGACGGGTTCGATGCCGATAAATTTGACCAGTTGCAGAAGACTTCAAGAAAAGTCGCGCCTAAGGTTCTAGACATACTAAAGCGCATGAAACTCGTGCATTCACCCCCTCCAGCACAGCCATTGAGGGCAGTCCCCGTATCAGGAGAGCCGACGGGAACGGCTTCAGCACATCGCGTGGGAGCCCAATCTCCAGCAACCAGAATTCTTAACATATCGCCAACGGATGGTAGCCTCCCTGTGGAAGCCGGGCAAACATTAAGTACAATGATGGGAGCTGTGGCTGGTCCTGATGAAGGCTTGGCTGGACGTTCAGCTGCAACAGTTATTAGCGATTTAAACCGAAGCGATTCACGCCGCTCGGAACTTTCTGAAGACATCTCGGAGCCTCCGCCGCGGCCACCTTCCGCTGATCCGTGGCAGCTTGACAAAGTTCCACCAACCACCTCCGCTGGTCCACCCGAAGGAGAGCATACAGAGCGCCGCCCCCTAGTCGGAAAAGACTCGCCAACTCTGCACCCGGCGATTTTCTATGGAGGTGTCGGCCCTCAAAGTCTGAGCCGCGGAGATGCTAGAAATTCCGTTCATAAAAATGAGGATGAGTCGTGGATGCGCGAGGATTCCCAGAGCGCGAGGGCAAGTAGTGAAGCGTCGTTTTCCCCTCCGCCACAAAGCACTCGCTGGACCTCGTCTACTTTGGGTTCGAACGATTCCGCACCTGCTGCCTTCCGTATTAACCAACAACCAAATAATCCACTAGAACTTGGCCGGTCCCCTCCAAGCGGAAATATAGTTCCGGGTCATTCTCATACTTGCCAAACAAGTCGATCGCCGTCCGATGCTTCCCTCTTTTCGTGCAATTCTCCTTTCACGCCCGGCAATAATCTTCAGAAGGTACATGACCGGGGGAACAGTCTTACTAGCGATCATAGTCTTCCATCGAGACAAACATCTCTCCAGGTACACCATCCCCAGGCCTGTCCAAGACACCAGCCATCTGCGGAATCCATCAATAGTTCGGTTTTCGACGTAATTGAGTACGCAAGCAACGGGAGCACTGGAAACAACGCGAAAAGGGGTTCGACGATGTCCGCCGCGCCAAGCAGTCGGTACTCGCCAATTGTATTGCAACCACCATCGTATCCTAGTCACCCAATACCTCACCAACTACCAGGCGTTGTGAACAACACCTCGTCTGGAACAATCGTCAATAAGTCTATAACTACGCTACAGAGAAATTCTGGCTCGGAAGTAGGATACTCACCCAGTGTATTCGAAGGTCTCATCCCTGTCGAGACAGAAGGGTCGATACGAGACATGCCTATGCCTCCTCGACAACCTGATTGCAGCATTGGCCCAAACAGCTCATTCTATAAGCTTAAGGGCTTCTGCAAAGGAGCGGAAGAGGCGATGAGAGGCGGTATTGGCTTCAAGAAAATTAAGCGGCCGGTTGGTGTAAGTAGCAACGTTTTCTTTCCAAGTGGCCATATTCTCCATTCCAAATTAACGGTATATAGCGCTTTTCGATGACAGTAGTGGCGAAATGTAGCCATTGTCTGTTCGAACTTGATTACAAGGACGTAGAGCGGGATATCAATAACGATTGTGGGTACTCGCCCGATTCGTGGGGTTTACTATTCAACTGACGCAACATTCAGCTGCTGGTAATTACACAGATAATGGCATAGGTTTTCGCTTGCGTATACTTCAAAAGAGCCACCTACCTGTGCGTTGTGTGGAAGAGCAGCTTTATGGATGTGCGTTCTGCATTCAGCAGGGGAAAACAACCGAAGAGAGCGACGCTACTGTCTTTTTCACTCAGAAGCAGCTCTTTCTACATCTAGCGCGTCATCCTCGTCCGCTGCCCTCAGTTACGGGCCTAACTGTCATCGAAGGGCCAGATATGCCCCTGCAGTCGAAAAATAACTTTGACCTCTTCTTTCCAAATCCGCCCGTGCAATCCATCATGGCCGGAATCATGCCCGAGATTTCGAGACTCCCGACTGCCATGACGACGGAAACAAGAAAGTTCCAGCACGGAATCATGCGCACTCCGCTGGACCGGGCTCGGGTTCTGCATTTCGCTGTCGGTGCGAAGATCGTGGGCATCGAATTCCCCGCCAAGTATGACGGCAAATGGGCTCTTGGCTGGCATGACGGCGTCCGCGCCGCATTTGAGGCCGACACCGTCTTGCTTGATACGCCTCCGAAGGGGGAGATAAGAATGCAAGGGACCAGCAGCCTGCAGGCGATAGCACGGTGGAAGTGGAACCAGAAAGGCGGCGATGAGAAGTGGCTCAAGTTCGATAAGGGAGACGTGATCAAGAACATCAGCTGTAAGAGTTTCCCCACCCCCCGCCCCCTTTCAGCACGGAACGCTCGAAGTGTCTTAAAAAAACATTTAACAGAGAAAGGCAGGGCCGAATGCTAATACTGAAAAATAGGGTCGCACAAGGATCACTGGTGCTGGTCAGGAACATCCTCGAAGGGCTGGGGCATTTTCCCGCAGTCGCACATCGACCCCGAGTCGATCACGACGGTCCAGCCGGGCGATAGCGGCAGCGTAAGCAGCGGCGGCGGCGAGAAGAAGTCGACCTGGCTGTCTATCCGCAGGAACACAGACCGTAAGTCCGGGACCGTCCAATAACCAATCGCAATGCACGAGTTATTAGCTATTGTCCCTACTCACTCGGGCAATATTCCCCAGGACGGCGGAGGACGGATAAATAAATGATTGGATATTTACCAGTTTCTCCGCAGTGTCGCCTGTCGAGTTGTTCCTCGGCGGCCGCGGCGGCACCGGTGGTGGTGCTTTTGATGCAGCTTCATCCTCTTCTTCGCGACGCGACTTGTTCAAGTAGGTGCCCTCGCCGAACAAGCCGCCTGTCGACGCGCGGTGGATGAATGGAGAGGACGTTGGACGGAGCCGGGCGAGGCGCGCTGGGTTATGACGTCGACACAACCATCTTGTATATAGGGCTGCGGGCTTGGGAATGTCTTTTTCTGGATATGGCGGCGCATCAGTTCGTTGTTGGACTACGAGGTCACGCACGGCGCCGGATGACAAGGCGGACGGTTTTGATTTTCTGCATATACCCCCTTTTCCCTCATCGCGATATGTATATACTACTCTTACTACGACCAGAGGCGGCCAAGAGGCATGTGAGTGGAAGTTGCCGGGATCTAGAATTGCGATAAAAGTTGTACTCTTGTAGAGAAATGACGTCCTAAGAAGGTATTTAGGCTTTGTCTAATACATTATACGACTAGATTACTGCGGATGATGGGTAAGTCTAACACTTTCGGGTAGTATCTCTCCACATGCTAGATGCCCGGATTTTCTTTCAGTTGGCCAGTTTCATGCACTAGCTGATACCTGACATGGAGTGCCTTTATTTCGCAAGATTCTAAGTATCGTTGTTGCCCCTCTCGGTACTCCATAGTCCTGATGCTTCGCTGAATGAAGGGTTCCAGGAAAATAAAGCTTTTGCATCTTCTATCGCTCGCATTCTAGACAGCGTCAAGTTCTGAACCGGTACGCAACGCGAGCAAAATAGCTTCAACGCTACGCAAGTAGCTAGCTAGATGCTCTCTATCGCCTTAACGGCCGGGGGTGGGGCGTAGCCCTCCCCAGTCAAATCCTGGCAACGCCATATAGATCGTTCTAAAGCCTGACATCCATTTTTAACGCAGCAGCTGTAGGACATACTAGACACTGTACATACACGTTCAAGCTTCGTAAAACTCCTAATGAGACCAAGGGGTTCTGCTATATTTAGCTGTCGCGCGTTGTACCGGTAGCACGTGCATCGAATCCTTCGAGAAAGCGTGACATGATATGGCATTTACACTAATGCGCCAAAAGAATGCGTGCACCCACCTATTTCCCACCAAAACACGCGCTTTTCATTCTGTTATAAGAAATTATAGAGAAATAACAAAAATA
>QJNU01001022.1:0-17870 GCA_004154915.1 Monosporascus ibericus | reverse complement strand
CCCCCCCCCCCCCCCCCCCCCCCCTTTTTTTTGTTTTTATTTTTTATTTTTTATAATTATTATTTTAAAACATTTAAGTTAATATTAATTTACTTTTTTGTTTTAAAGGTTAACTTAATCGAAAAAAAATTACGGATAATTAAATAATAAATTTTTATATATAATATTTTCTTTTCGTCCGGATATAATACGGCGAAAATATATGTTAAAAAATAAAATAAATAAAGTTTTTCGAAAAACATTTTAAATATAATATAAGAGGTTATAAAATTAAGTTAAAATTTTATATTACGTATCGTAAAATATAAATTTGTTTTAATTCGGTTTTAAAAAATTAAACGGTTAAAAAAAATTTTTAATAAAAAAAGATTTAATAAAAAAAGGTTATACGGAAAAAAGTATCCGGATACGTTAAATTAATTAAAATGTTAAAAAGAAATTTCTATTTATAATAAAATTATATATAATATATATATTAAATATATATATATAAATTAAAAAAAAAGATAAAAAATAAAAGCTCGTTATAAAGGTTGCCGTAAAATTTAATTTATAATAACCTTTACTTTCCTTATATATAATAATAAGAAAACCTTTTTTTTTTATAACGGAAAAACTTAAGTTAAATTCGAACTTGCGTTTTTAAAGTTTTTAAGTATTTAATATTTAATTACTAAATTATTAAGCTAATGGAATTTTCCATTAACCCGATACTTAAAATGGTAAGTAGCAGGTGGTACGTTTGGTCTCGCCGAGCCGCTTCCGCATCGCCGAACGAAAACTTTTTGGGTCTAGGCGATACCTGGGCGTACTTACCGTCGCTGACAGTACGGTTGATAAAAAGGGTTTTAAAAAAAAATTAAAAGAAATTGAAATAAAATTTATTATAAAAAAATATATAACGTACCACACCAGCTCCCCGCTCACACCAGCTCGCCGCTCGTTTTTTTACCATTTCAACCATATAGCTTTAATCATTCATTTTTTAATACCAACAACATGGAACGGCTTACAAAAGAAGCGAGAATGAACCTAGCCGTTCAAGCTAAAAATCGGAACCCGAAACTTAGTTATAAACGTCTTTATGCGATATATAACGTCTCCGAATCTACCTTAAGAAACCGATATAACGGTATAGCTTCCCGAGCCGACATTATCCTTAATTTACGAAAATTAACGCCAACCGAAAAAAAAGCGATTGTCGACCGTATCCTTAACCTAGATGCGCGAGCGTTTCTTATCCGGCTTTAACATGTTGAAAATATGGCGAATTTATTACTCGCTTAACGCGTTATAAAACGCGTCGGGGTTAATTAGGCGTCGAGATTTGTTAGATAACAAAAAAAGCTCCAAACGCGTTTAAATCGGAAAATCGATTATTAAAGAATATTATGTAAAGATCCAGAGGTATTTCGTCAATAGTTCGAATTCGTTCGGGTTATAATCGCAAAATACGGCATCGTAAAAAAGGATATTTACAATTTCGACGAGACGGGCTTTTTAATAAAGCTTTTTATGGTATCGGGCATAGTAATTATAAGTACTAAAAGACGTGGAAAACCTAAATAGGCGTAATAAGGCAATCGGGAATGGGTTATAGTTATATAGGCTATTAATTCGCAAGGTTAGGCTATACCGCCATTTATTATTTTGGCAGGAAAAACCCACCTTGGTTCCTAGTATCGTAATAATTTATTATTAACCGATTGGAAAGTCGGTACCAGTTCTAATAGTTGGACAATAAACGAATTAGGTTTAAAATGGATTTAACATTTTGATAAGTATATACGAACGCGTACGAAAGGAACCAAACGTTTCCTTATCCTCGACGGCCACGAAAGTTATCATTCGATCGAATTCGAAAAATATTGCGCGAATAACGGTATTATTACGCTTTATATACCCGCGCATTTTTTTTATCGGCTTTAACCTTTCGACGTTTCTTATTTTTCCGTTTTAAAGCGCGTTTATTCGCTTTATATCGAAGGTTTAATACGACGCTACCATACCCATATCGCGAAAGAAGATTTCCTCGCCGGTTTCTACGACGCGTTTAAAGCTGCCATGATGTCCGATAATATTAAATCCGGATTTGCAAAAGCTGGACTTGTTCTATTCGATTTTAATAACGTTTTTTCCGAATTGGAAGTTCTTCCGGTTATACCTATACCGACGGTCTCGCCGCTTACCTCTGCCGGTTCTAATCTTTCCTTTCCTGCAAAGACCCTTAAAAATATTTATAAAGCAATTAAGTAAGGACGTTATTTGCAAAAAAGGATTAAAAATTATTAGGGTAGCTCGCCGACAAAAATGGTGGAATCGGTTAATCTTTTAACGAAAAGTAATTTGTTACTTTTGTACAAAGTTGCTTTTTTTCGAAAAAAAACCGCCTAATTACGCGACACGAATTATATTTTAAGCAAACGTCGAAGGACCAAAAATAAACGTTTTTAAGAAGGAGGGACACTTACTATATAAGAAAGATAAGCTTTTCTGGCCGAAAAGAAAAGGGGTAGTGAAAAAATGCAGCCAATAGCGGTTGAAGGTGGTCGTCGTAAGAGGGTTGAAACGAGGGAACGGCGATGTCGCGTTTGCGGCAAGCCTGGACATAATACGCGTATTTGTTAGGAAGTTATAAAGACGTTTAGCGATGAAGAATCCGATTGATTTTAATTGATTTGATGTGTTATAGTTGACTTATTTGAGTTTGTGGTCGTAAAGTGTTAAAAAACGAGCGGCGAGCTGGTGTGAGCGGGGAGCTGGTGTGGTACGTTATATATTTTTGTAATAATTAGTAATATATTGCTTATTAAAACGTTTTTTAATATTAATTAATATTTAAATTATAATAAATTTCTTTTTATATTAATTAATAAAATATTACTTATTAAACCTTTTTTTAACGTTAATTAAGAAAGCGGTATAAAACGTTATTATTTTTTTATATTAATTAATAAAGTACCAATTATTAAAACTTTATTTTTATTTTTATTAATATTAAGATTTATAAATAAATCGCTTTTTTTATATTAATTAATAAGGTAGTATTAATAAAAAGTTTTTTTAACGTTAATTAATAAAATAACTTAAAAAGCTTTTATTTTTTTATGTTAATTAATAAAGTATTAATCGTTAAAGCTTTTTTAATGTTAATTTAAATTAAAATATATAATAAATCCGTTTTATTTTAAACGTATAAATTTATGGCCCTTATTTTGTAAAAATCTTTTTGCGCTTTAAAACTTTTTTCAATTTTTAAATTTTAATTAAAAATAAAAACGATATTGTAGTAAATAATATATATTATAATCGATTTATTTATATTAATTAATAAAACGTATTAAAATTATAAATTTATATTAAACCTTTTTTAATTATGATAAAATTATATTAATATAAGCCGATATTAAATTCATATTAATTGTTAGTCTTAAATTAATTAATATATTGTATTTTTATGCATTAATTAATAAAGTATCCCCCGGTAAACCCTTTTTTAACATTAATTAATAAAACGGTTTAATAAGTTTTTATTTTTTTATATTAATTAATAAAGTAGTAGCCGTTAAAACCTTGTTTTTACGTTAATCGGTAACCAGATTTATAATAAACCTCTTTTTTTATATTAATTGGCAGAATATTACTTGTTAGACCTTTTTTAACGTTAATTAATAAAGCGGTTTAAAAAGCTCTTACTTTTTGTATTAATTAATAAAATATTACCTGCCGGAATTTTTTTAAACGCGGATTGGTAAAACGGTTTAAAAAGCTTTTATTCTTTGTACTAATTAGCAAAATATCGATTATTAAACCGTTTTTTAACTTTAATTAATAAAAGGGTTTAAAAAGCCTTTATTTTTTATATTAATTAATAAGATATCGTCCGTTAAATTCTTTTTTAACGTTAATTAATAAAAACGGTTTAAAAGGCCCTTATTTTTTCATATTAATTAATAAAGTATTAGCCGTTAATACTTTTTTTAACGTTAATTAATATATAAATTTATCATAAACTTTTTTTTTAATATTAATTAATAGAATATCGGTTATTAACTTTTCTTTTAACGTTAATTTATAAAGCGGTTTAAAAAGTTTTTATTTTTCTTTATTAATTAATAAAATATTAATTATTAAAAACCTTTTTTACGGAAATTAATATTAAAGTTTATATTAAATCCGTTTTTTAAAATTATAATTAATAAATTAATTTTAATTTTAAATTTTAAGTTAAGTATATTTTTATATAATAAGTAAAGTTTTATTTTCCTTAATCGTTCGGTATAATCCGGTAAAAGAATAGACGGAATAAAAAAATAAAGCTAGATATTTAAGATAAAAAGCCAGGTTGTAAAAAAAACGAAGCCGGTATTCGGGGTAATAAGTTTTATAATAAGCTTTATTATTAAAAAGTAAAATCGGTATTATTATAACGTAATAATCTTAGTTATATTATATATAATTAAACTTTTAAAAAGTTAATTCCGACTTAAGTTTAAATATTACGTAATTAACTTAAAAAACTTAAAGGTTTTTATTAATTTAAGAATATTAAATTAATTAAATTATAAAAAAACTTAAAAGGATTTAAAAGGATTTAATTAATAAAAACGTTATAATTATTTAAATACTTAAAGCTAAAGCGAATATATATATATTCGTTATTATTATAATTTAAATAAATTATTAAGTTATAATATAAGTTAAATATTTAAATAACTTTTAATAATCGGTTAATATTAAATGTTATTATTAAATACTTTATTATTTAGTTTTTTATAATATTATTATTAACATAAACCGTACGATTAAATTTAATAGTAGTAGGAAATTCACTCTTTGGGGGTTGGGTTAGGGCTAGAATGTGTCCCCCAGGGGTGAAGAAAGTGTGTCCCCTAGGGGTGAAGGAACTGTGTCCCCCAGGGGTGAAGGAACTGTATCCCCCAGGGGTGAAGAAAGTGTGTCCCCCAGGGGTGAAGGAACTGTGTCCCCCAGGGGTGAAGGAACTATATCCCCCAGGGGTGAAGAAAGTATGTCCCCCAAGGGTAAAGAAGAAAATGGCCTATACCTTTCAACTGGACGACCAGTTTTCGTTACGTTTATATGCCGCGTTATATCGAACATGATCTTCCGTTTTCTTCCTGGGCATCCTACGCCATCCCTTTTTAAAAATGGTTCCTCCGTATTGTGAATAATATTTCCAGTTTTAAATAGTAGCATAAAATAAAGGAAAAAAGGCAGTCCGAATTTGATAGTTCTATTGTTTCTTAATCTTCGTAAGAATAGGATTATTTAGGTTACATCGTCGCAAGCAATAGTGCTCTTACCTATACTACCGTAACCCTCGGCCCCTCGGTATTAATAAATCTTTTCAGCTACCACGGATATTCCAATAGATAATCGTGTTTACTATCAAAATCAGGGTATAAGGTATTAATCGAGGTAAATCGCCTTTAATAATCTTATACTTTGTTCACCAATATCGCATCCTACCGCAAAAGGTATTACATAGCAATATTAATACATTAAAAAACTTCGCGGAATATTAAAACTTAAGGCTTTAATCGTTATTCGAAAGTTACGATTTAACGGATAAGGGGTTAATATTTTCGGTTCCGCTTATTAATATGTTATATATTAACGGACGGGAGCTTTAAAGTAAATAAGTATATTATTTCGTAAAAACGTTTAAAATTCGTACGTAAATATAAGGTTTATCGCTTAAGTTGCTAATATTAACTAATAATACTTTTAAGTTGTTACCAAAACAATCGATAAACGCGACGCGTCCGTTTTATAATAAAATATATTAATTATCTTAATCTTAACGTTAACCTAAATTATCCTAATTATTACCCCTACTTTTAAGTATTACATAATTATATATTTTACTTTATTTTTATCTTTAAAAGTTAAAATCCTTTTTTACTTTATATAAAGCTTTATATAAAATATTACGTAATATAATAAATCATAAAACGTAAATTAAATATATCCAATCCGACTTAATCGTTAATACGGAAAAAACGACAAAAAAAAAGTTATAAAACACGCCCTTTTAAAGAAACTAATCTTATTCGGGAACAGATTAAGGCGTACTGTTTAATAATAACCAAATTACCCGTCGAGGCTTTTTATTTAACTTAGAACGTAAGAACGAATCGGCGGTTGGATTTAAACCATACCCATTATCTTTGCGACGTTTTTAAAGCAGGTAACTTAGACCGGAAAGCCGAAAAACATCGTTTTCGGGTTCTGTGCGACGCCGCCGACCTGGAAAATATGCGTAAGCATCTTAAGCAGCAAAGCAATCTAAAGACATACGACGACGGCAGCATTTAAACCATATCTAACGAAATACCTTTTTTTGGCAACTGGCTTATTATTAATAAAAGGCGGAAAGTAAAGCTTATAGCGGAACAGTACCGCATAAAGGCCTTAAAAATGTATGTAATAAAAATTAGCGTTAAAAAGGATAAAACGTAATAAACGTATAACTTTTATAAAAAAGGTATAAAGCAGATCATATTAATTATCTTACCGGGAAACTAATTCATTATTTTAAATTCTTTATTACTTTTTTTCGATTTAAGGTTACGTATAAACCGACGGAACCTTTCCTTATTAGATAATTACGGGCAGATATGGATATAACTTAAATTATTAACGTTAAAAAATCGCGATTTATTTTAAAATACCAATTTTAATATCGAAAATTAAATCTTAAATTAATTATAGTTATATAACGAACGCAAATTTTCTATCCGGCGATTAATATTACTATGAAAGAATAAGCGATAACATAATATAATTACTTATTAATACGAAACATCCATAAAACAGATTATATTCTTTATTTTTACCTTTAATTAAATAATAAGCTATAAAATTAACGAAGTAAGTTTCCCAAATTATCAAATTATCCTATTTCGTTTAATACGATAATATTAATATCTTATAATTTTAGTTCTTAATCTTTAACAACGTATTTCATACGCTAAAAAAATTACCTAACGGCGCTGCCGACAACATACTACATACGGATTAGAACAAATTATCCCATTTTTATTCGTAAAAATATTCCGCTAAACGGGTAAAAGATTTATTTTATCCGAACCGAACCGATAACCATCCCATAAAACGTCGCTCCGGTTTTTTGGTTATAATAAACAATTCTTCATACCGCATTATATACGAACATATATTACAAAACCGTAAGTTGCGGTTTATCGATATTAACAAATTCCTTAGCCTTTTTAAACCTAATGCAGGTATTATAATATTGGTTCTGCAGTACGTAATCTTTTAACTTAATCCTAACCTTACCGTTATATTCGATAAACGTAATAATAACAAACCTCCCCGATAAAAAAATTTAATTCCAGGATTAAAGCGCGCCTTTAATAAAAAGATACGTTTCGCCAAACTCGAAATCTATTCGAAATACGGCATTCCTACGATCGAACTCCCGGATTCCGACAAACCAGCTATCTTATTTTAACACGAAATTTTTAATTTCGTACGGGAAAATATAACCGGCTTTAAAAGCGAAATAATAAACCAATTTAGCCAAAGTTTCTTAAATAATATAAACGAGTTCGACTATATAAAGCGTTTTAATTACGAAATATAAAAAGCCGTCGTTCGCATAATACGGCAATTCCTCGGTAACGATAGATTTAAATTTACATAAATAATAATACCAAATAACAAAACGAACGGTTTACTTTATACGGTTTACCATCTTATTCGAAAACATTTAAATATCTTACAAAACCTTACGCTTAATAATCTATACGCCATCCGGAAACTTCGCATTAAAATGGACGCAGTTTTAATTAGGTAAATATCCCAGCAATATCGGGACGCGCTAAATATCCAGGTTATTACGCCGGGAAAGGCGTTTTGGTTCAGTTCTACTATCGACCTTATCAAGTCTATACAGCAGAAATACGAACGCCTTTTTCCTGGGCATTCTTCGCCAACAACAGCAGATCAAGGTAACGTAAAACTAATAATTTTAGCAAACGAAAATCTTATTACCGAATAAAAATGCCAACAGGAGCCGAAATAAAAAAAGGCTAATAATAACGGTAACCTAACCAGCAATATCAGCCTAAATAAGAATAATAATAACGGTAATAACCGTTATAACCTTAACGACGATGCTTACCGTAATAACCATAATTCATCACATATTACGCCAAGGAAGCTTACGAAGCCAAAAACCGCAATAACGGCCAGCGGTAAAGACCGGAATAGCTATAAACGACAGCTACGCGTTTTTAAGCCACCTTATCCTATTTCGCAAACGGCAAAATCCGCTTACCAGCCTAGCCCTCGAAATAAGCATAACCAAATGTCGCCGGATACCCAATTAAAGTAAACGGTAAGCCCCTTATTTCGAAAACCGGAAAGCCGCGTTATTAACCATAAACCTCCTAGCCAGCAACGTACTAATGCCGCTTAAAGGATTACAGGATCAGCAGGACATATAAAAGCCACATCGAACGTAATTATCACTTTTTAACTAATAAAGCCGAAACAGCCTCCAGCCTGGAAAAAGCTTGCTATAGCCGACTAAGGATAAAATCCTTAAAATAATTTAATTAATTCTTTACTTTTTTATAACCTTAATTATATGCCTGTTATCATCTTACCCCTAAGGGATACGCATTATATCTTAACCGCTTTATTAATCGCTTAATAATCTTTCTTTTTAAGTTTTTCCTTATTATTTTGTATTTTGCATAAAGTATTAAGTAATTTTTAACTAAACTTTTTAAAAAAAGATAATTATTAATTCCGTACTTAAATCTTAAAACTTTTAACAATTATTCATATTATAATAATACTTCGCTTTTTACGTCGTTTCCGTTTTTTATTTCCTTATGTTATTCCATTCGGTATCTTATTATAAAATCCGAATTTAATAAATCCGCGGGAACCCGTAACCCCGAACGGGGAAATAACGGCCCAAGTTCTTACAACGACAAAAACGCTGGAAACGACGAAAACGGTACGGTATTTCGTAACGACAAAAGCGCTAAAAACGACGACGACGACGACGACGACGACGACGATAAATACCACGAAAACGGCTTAAAAAATTATATATCGCCAGAAAAAGTTAATAATATTTACTTAATTAAAGCCTTTAATAACAACATTATTAACCCGGCATACCGGATTAATTATAAATTAAATAATTTTAACATAAAAGGTATGTACCGTATTTTTTTCCATTTTTTTTTTCTAAAAATCCGGCATTAAACGGATTATTTACCCTTTTAAGTTATTAATAATCGACCGTTTAGCCCGTATACTTAACCGGTCCGGCTCGAACGACGATATAGCTATAAAACTTTTCCATTTATGCAATATTATAAATTACGGAAATTAATCGGAAAAGGCGGGAAAAAAGCATAGTATTCACCTTAAGTTTCACCTTAATATAACGATCCTAATAAAACGTCCGCTTTAGCCCATCTCAAATCCTGCCAGTATTAATAATAATCACAATTTTTTCGATAATTTTACTTTTAACTTCCAACGTTAAAACGTCCCGTATAACTCCAAGTACGCTATTAGCCACCTGAACTTCGATCTATCCTATCGTACCTTTCGACTTAAAATATTTTCTACGTAAAAAGTTTAGTTTCTTATTATGCACCCCGATAATGCTCCTATTACCGATTTACCCGATTCTTTTAAAAAACGTCACGATTCTCGAAACAAATCCTCCCGACATAATACGGTCCGTACCCACCACGCCGAGCTTATTCTATCGCACATTAAGCAGGTCTTTCGGGATAAGCAATTAATAGGACTGGAAGTTAAGCGGTCCTGGACACTAAATAGCAGCAAATCTGCAAGCATACCCTCCGACAAATAAACTATCTTCCAAAAGTTATTTATGGCAGGCTGGAAGGAATTTATCGAACCTTACCAACATTACGACGAGTTCTGGGATACTAATTCGCCCGTCTTTCACGTATATAACCATGGGTCCAATATTACCATAGATATAGATAAAGTTTTATCGGTACCTTCAGAAAACGTTACCGTATAGCGCAGCCAGACCGACCATCACAGCCAGACCGACCACCACAGCCAGACCGACCACCACAGCTAGACCGACGCCGATAAAGACGTAGGGCCTACAGTCCCAAGTTACGCCGATACTGCGCGTTCGA
This sequence comes from Monosporascus ibericus, assembly GCA_004154915.1. Taxonomy (NCBI): domain Eukaryota; kingdom Fungi; phylum Ascomycota; class Sordariomycetes; order Xylariales; genus Monosporascus; species Monosporascus ibericus. The sequence continues at coordinate 7,677 of QJNU01001022.1, read as the reverse complement.
AGCTAAAGGAAATGGAACTTGGTCCCTTATTAAAGGACCTCGAAGGCAGATACAACATAAATAATGTTAATAGCTTTCTATATGCCGTCGCTGTCGACCTTAATGGTAAAATAAAAAAGTCGACGCCCCGAACCGTTTGCCTATTAACAAACCGGAATTTATTGCCCGAAACCTACGGTTTATAATAGTTTACCTTCTACCCGCTCGCGTTTAATCTAAGGTATAGGAACGTTACCTTATTAAAGCCACCCAGATTTTTAATTAATTTCGGGGAAATATTAAACCAAAAATTCATTTATTCCCAGGAAGGCAAACAGGTTATATCGTTCAACTATTTCCAGGCATATTATAACATCAAACAAACCATCAGGAACCGGCCGGAAAACTTGCTGGCCGCGAAAGAAATAACTACTGCAGCGCTCGGCTTACCGTTCACTTATGCTAAACGTACCACAACTAAAATCCGGAACAAATAAAAAAAACTTCTTAAACAGCTTCGGGGAAAAAATACGCTTAATAAGCCTAAATCGTCGAAGCCATTCGTACGTAAGCGATACCAAACTAAGCTTGCCATTTATAACGAAACGTTCGCGTACCGAATAAAGCAAGTAATTATAATTAAGGTATCGGGATTAAAAGGTAAGCAACGCCGGTTTTCTACCGCGCTCGACCCCATCTTTCAAATTATCCGCCTATTTTTTTACCACTCGAACCGATACAAGGCCATACTTTACGCCTTTCCCCTATCGGCATTTCCCGGTACGCTCGGCTCGTTTGCAACAATGTTTAATCGCGCCATGCAAAAAATAAATTAACGCTTTAAGGCTAATAAAAACGTAAATTTAAACCTCGCCTTATTTAAAGGTATCGCGTTTTTAAATCGTTTAACCAATTTCTGCTTTACGGGAAACCTTAAAGTCATTCCATATGCGGTATTAAAACGTTTAGCCATGGCCGAAATAATACGTAAAAAGGATTGGCCGTATATAAATCCCGCATCCCTAGACCTACGGCCAACAAAAGGTTGGATTAACCTTAATACCTGGCCGCAATCGAAAGGCGGGCAGCCGATACTGGTACACGTAGCCGCGCTTGCGTACCATTACGGACGCGTTATTGCTAACAACCGCCAAAGCCAGCTATGGTTTGCTAACTTCGGCGGTGTCAAAATTCGGGATACATCCAGCACAATACGATTCTTGGAAAATATCTTACGGCAACTCTGGATTCCGGAGATAAAGGCCTTTGTTTTATACCAGTTACGCAAACGGTTATCAGCCGGTACGAACGACGGAACGTTTAATAAAGCGCCTAAGGAACGCAGCCATGTAAAAGCTTTTACGTTAAATACGTAGGAATGCGATAATGAACCTTTTAGCTAGCCGTAAGTAATCCTACCCGTATCCCGCCCCCGTATCCTTTCCGTATACCCTACATAGGTTCTTTCGATAACGCTAACGCTGACGTTCGCCCGTTCGTTTTCCTAAAGGATATAAGCAACTCGCAAAGCAGTTTAACGACGAAAACAGGTCGGCGCCCGACGACAAAGTTTCGATAAAAACTCGATATAACTTTGCAAAAAAAATTTATAAGGCGTACCGGGATCTCGATACGGCTGGCAAGGTTAGCACCATTTCGTCCACGTATGCAACCTGGATTGGCCATTTACAGGTAATCTTTTAACATGCGAAATTGTCGCCTAAGGAATGGACTTATACGTTAAATGCGGCTTTGGTTACCTGTGGTATTAAATGGATACCCGGGTTGCATCGGGGCAGGTTAATATGTAAGCGAACCGTAAAGCTGACAAGAATATTAAGTAATAGCCGGCCAGTAATTGTTATATTTAATAGCGTTAAGGATAGGGCGGCGGCGGCGCGCGCTGACATAGAGAGGTTAAATAACCAGCGGCATAAGCCCAGGAAACGGAAAATCGATTTCGGTTGTCCTATCCCTTTTTAACGTCTTCCACCTATCGTAACCAAAGGGTTTCGAGATTAGGAAAATAGGCAGGGCCTTAAGGCGGAGGTCCAGAATCATTATACGCGCGCCCGAGTTTATTTAGAAAACCATTTGGAAAGCGATATCCGTTATAACTTACTTATAATACTTGCACTTACGATAGCAGCATTATCGCCTATACCGACAATTAATCCCATAAATAAAAAATTCGAGTATAATTAAAGACTTAAAAAGCAGAATAACCTAGGGATGTTCGCCGCCGCTTTTATTACAAGGGGGTTATGGTTTTTATACCTTAATAAATTTTTTTGGAAGGAAATATCGGGTATATTATACATACCTAAGATGGTAAAAAAGCTCGGTAAAAACCTTATAATATTATCCTCTTTTTGTTATCCGGTATTAATTAACATGCTTTTTAGAATATCTCGGAAAGGGCATTTTAATGCTTATATTACTTAACTTTATCCGAACTTTCTTTAAGCGCGGTTTCCCGCGAATTCATAAATCGGATTTAAGCCCCGATTATGTATTATATAAGATAAATAAAGAATTGTTAAACTTGTATAAAGATCCCCATAATTTCATCCGGCGGGTATTTCATAACGATAATATTATTTAGGTAAACCGATATTCTAGTATTATCCGAGAAAATTAAGTTATAAAAGAATAACATTACAGCTGGTAAAATGGTATAACGCGGCGAGCCATTTTTTAACATGGTTAATAAAATGTTTTATTCTTTTTGTTAGATATTTTTGTAACTTCTTACGCCGGGCGCAACCCCGAACAAATTAATATTATTATCGCAGTTATAACATACGCTTTAATACGATACGGTACTTTCTTATCTCGCGGACATTAACTTAAACTTTTATAAATAAACCTAACGTATCTTAGCTGGGACGAACTTACCGCGTTTTATTAACAACCAGGTCTTTAATAATTATGATCTTATTTACCTAGATACCTAATAAAGCTAACGTCCGGGTTGGTAACTGGAGGAACAAAACATTTTCGAGGAATCTCGCATAAATTTAAAACACCTTTTGGCATTTATATTAAGGCGTTCTGGGGCCCGATTGTACACAAACATAAAATTACTTAAAACTGCTAGCTTCCGTTAAAACCCGTCGATACGGATAGTTTAAAGCTAGCTATCAACATTAAAACTTATTATTCGCTTTATTTTATCGCCAATTAATAAACTGTGAGGATAATAATTAACGTTTAAGGTTATGGTTCAACCTAAGGTTAAGGCTAGGTACCCGCGGTGTTAAACAAACTAACAAAAGCTCCTTATTTAGATACATAGCTTTAATATTTACAGTAATACTGGTGGTATTATGGAAAAAGGCTAAGTTCTTTACGCGTATTAAGCAGAACAAGTTCGACCTTATAACGAGTTACGTATAAGACCTTGGTAATTAATTTACGGCTTCGATTCGTTTTTACTTTGGTTTTATTCTATTCCTAAATATACGAAGTAACGTATAGAAGCCGATAAATTAGACGGGTATATTAACATTACGGTTTGCGGTTCTCGATTTTAAACTAAAAAGACTTACCGCGTAACTGGCTATAGGTAATAATAGCTAAAAAGCTGGAAGGTATTTAACAAAAAAACCTTGCGGGTTTTGTCCCCGGGTAGTAAGTAAGTTAAGGAACTTTAATATGCTAAGAGTTGCATCGGAAGTTAAATACGAATACTAAAACGCTGGCGAGCCGATAACGGGGCAAAATTTGAAGTCGGTACGATCGGTAAGCTTTATAATAAACTATGTATCGGACTTTTAGTTTATTACGGACCATTATTAAAAGTAAAAGAAATTATTAATTTTTTAATTAATTACCCATACCTTCCCAAAAAAGAATAAAGTAAAAAAATGAAATTATTAATGCGTAATTCAGTAACAAAAAACTACATAAAATTCAAAAAATACAACTCGTTTCATAAAAAAAACCGGTAAGATTTAAAACCTGATAATATTCCGCCATAATATAAGGCCTTACTTTTTTCAGTACTTAGGATCTAATAAAACCGGACTAGGGTATTTAAATACGATAAAATAATAATGCTAACATATTATAATCCCGTTATAAAAGCAAAAACCATATTCCTATACCATCTTTATTATAAAACAGAATACGAATGCGATATTATATAGATATTATTAATTCGTAACGCCAATCGTGTTTAATAGGTATATATATATAGGTTCCACGGTATGGGATATTAACGTTTTATTTTTATTAGCAAATCAGTTCCTTACTTAAAATTAAATTAAACATTTACTCGGAACGATTTAAACCTTTATCCAGAATTAAATATTAGTTATACTCGCCATGGATAATAGTACCGATAATAACGGCAGTGGCAACGCTGCTAACGATATCGATGGCCACGTCCAGTATATTTACAGCTACCGAGTCCTGGTACTCGATTATCTTAGCCTTACGGTAAGGGATTATAACGGTAACCAGGTTAAAAGGTTATTATATGTTTTTATGCATAATAAACCTCGTAAAATAATCGTTAATTACGATTATAAGAATTTCCGAAATTGGCTTCAAAAACGATTAAAAATATCTCCGGATAAACCCATACGTATATTAAACCCTGGTCACCCTGGCTGGTTCGTCGAGGATGAACAAAGCTTTTAACTAACATTAATCTGGATCGATACGGGCAAAATCAAACCGTCCCGGAATATTACCTAAGGCGTACCCGAACTCGTTCTGGTACATCCCGCCGATAATCCACAAAATAAACGGCCCCGGGTAAATAATGCAATACCTATAATAATCGAAACGCCACCCCGCAACATAATATATAACTTGGTTACGTTTAACTCCCGGAATATCGAACATCCCGTTTTACGAAAGTTTAACCCAGATAACGTATTAAGGTCGGGCATATTTTTTAAGATAAAAAGGTTTAGTATTTCCGCTAAAAACGGGATAATCATATCCTCGAAAAATACCACCGAAACCCCAAAGGACCATTCGGGCAAGGATAAAGGCCGGAGCGACGACGAAATCGAAATCGAAATCGTCGGTAACGGAAACAAGGACTTAGGCGGAAACGTTTCGTTAATAGATAACCACGTAATTCTCGAAAAGATGGGCAACCCCTTTCCGGAAATAAGCAACTCCAACCCCACCTAAGTTAAAGTTTGTAAGTTCTTCGGTTGCCCCTTTTAACATTACGGAATACAAACTACCATATTTTCAACTTTTACTAAGGCCTTACCAATTATTTGCAGCCTGGTCCATGCTTACCTAATACCCTCGCAACTTAATAAGTAATGTCATGCTCGGCGATGAACCAGGGCTCGGTAAGACTATTAAGGTTATTTACGTCCTAATTACCTTCAAATTCATGTACCAAGCTTAGGAAAAAATTTAAGGAAAGTAAAAAAAGGTCTTATTTATGGCGGAACGGAAACACCTTACCAAGTATGATCAGGGCGATAAGGCCGAATATCCTAGTCAGGGCATATCGATATACGGATTTTAATACCCTTATATCAAAGCTGGCTATCCTTACATAATTATATAAAAAATTAAAAGTTACCTTTATATTATCACCTATGGACCGGAAGGCATCGATTAATAATTAAAAAAACTAAACAAGTTTATCGGAAAATTAAACGAAATTTCCGTAACCGTATAATTACCATAACGACTGGAAAAAGGTGAAAAACGTATACCATAACCATGTCGCCGTAAACAAAATTCTGGCTTTCGCTAATAAGTATGTTATCTTCGGGGATGAGCACGGGCGAAACGTCCTTAGATGCTTTATAAAACCGCCAAAAAACGGAAGCAATAATATCATTATCGTAAGTTAGTTGATAACGGGAAAGCTCGTAAACCTTTACAAGGACCGCATTCACATATACAGGACGGTCGACCTAACAGTAACGCCGCGAAAAAGGCCAGAAGTAAAAACTTCTAACAAAAGATGCTCGCCATAAGTTAATTCGTATTCGACAAATACCAACATTATCACGGATATCGGTTTAAGCCGACTACCCCCTTCCTAGCCCTTTAGGAACTTACCCAGGCAAACTGGTCTTATATTTTACGCCGCTAAGGGAAGATAATAGCAATTAGCATAACTGCCGATTTCCTCGTAACCGGTCCGCCGCTTTAAAGGCCCTTCATTCGGCACGCGGAAGAATCCAGCGCTTCGGAACTGCTAGACCTGGGCCCCATCAAGAAGTTAACAAACCTGGATAAGTTTAAAAATTACTGGAATTACGTCGTACGGTATAAGCACGACCAGAATCGATGTAATAAGGTCGCCTAACGAACTACGCGGCTATAAGACCTGTTCCGCACCTTCGTCCCAAAAACCATTATCGCCCGGCGCTATAATACGAAATAGTTCGAAAACTCCATCCTGGACATCCCGTTAAAAATTAGGGATAAATGCCATAATAGCAGCGGCACCGGCCCAGCATACTAGGCGATAAGCATATTATGCGCGCGCGTACGCGCCTGGACAAATATGGAGTTTAATAACTAGCTAGAACAGTTTTAAATAAAAGCAAGGCCCGACGAGCTAAACCGTAAGGAGGAGAAGCGCAAAGTTCTGCTATAGGCCGCCCAAAGCGGCGCAAATAACAATATGCCACCGGCGTTCGTTGCTCTCCAGCGCTCGACAACGTACCCTACATTCGCTCGCCTATGCGTTGGGCGCCTTATAGCAGACACCGAATTCGCTGCCACAGCCATAAATACGTTGGCTCGTCGAGTGACTAATATCATTTACGGGCACGAAAAAGCTAATAAAGACGCAATACTGGTTATCCTTTAAGAATCTCCCTTTTGGTCGTATATTAACGAACTGAAAACCGACTCGCCGAAATATCAGGCCCTTTGTACCTATATCGATAAAATAACTACGTTTAACGGTACTTAAGGTCCTCCTAACGGCTTAAGTATCCGCTACATGCTCGCGTTTTACAACATTATTATATCGGCGTTTATAACATTTATGTTACTGTATATAAACTACCCGGAACTCAATTTTATTTTTATTCACGCAGGGCTTAACCTTAAGGCCCGCAGCAAGTTCGCCACCTACGTATAACGGGATTATACTGCGGAATCTCGCAATAAGGTCGTCGTCTTTACCTGCCGGCTTTTCGGGTCCGGTTTTAACCTATTCCGCGCCAACTACTGCGTACTGCTCGACCAGCCGAGGACTAAAGCAATATAAAAACAGGCTTTTAAACGAGTCGTACGAAAGGGCCAGCAACAAAAAACTGCCCTTATTTAACTTTACGATAGGCGCAATCTTCCCAAGGCGGTACTCCAACTTTAAAGTACTAATAGGGCCGAGCTGTCGAAAATGGGCTACGTTAGCGCCATAATTAACTGGGATAATTTCATCATCCCAAAAGGCAAAGGGAAGGAAAAAGCGCCTACGACTGTTAGTGGTAATGGCAGTAATGGTAATGGCAGTGGTAGTTATGGTTAATAAGATATGCAGCCCTTAACTTTTGCAGGTTCGCATAATGTCCGAATAAGTCCGAGATAAAGGGCCGGGGCGGATTTATATCGTAATTTAGCATGTAAGATAAGGAATATCCTCCCTTCTAATTTTATCGTAATGCATTAATAGCGTCGAAACTCTGCTGGTTATGATATTTAGATTGGTTGTTGCGAGGTGCCAAAAAACGAGCCGCGAGCTTGTCTGGTACG
>QJNU01001021.1:0-17926 GCA_004154915.1 Monosporascus ibericus | reverse complement strand
TTTTGTCCAAATACCCCCCCCCCCCGAGAGAACGCTCAACGTCCCGGTACCTAATAGCCTTGTACACAACCTCCACTTCGTAAAGCGCCTCATAATGCACGGCCTCATTGCCATCGTCATTCTCTGAGCCAACCTCAGGATTGACTACGACCTCCTCGTTCTCTCTCAAACCCCCCGCTTCGTACGAGGCCACATCATGACGACTACCATCGCAGTCGAGCTCGGGACAGAATTCGACCTGCCTCTCATCTTCATGCAGAAACTGAAACAGCTCCATGCCGGGCTCAATGGCCCGCTGCTCCATCCCGCAGAGAAGGCGCTCAGCAGCTTCGCCAGCGCGACAGCGAGGAGGCGACACACTATCTGGTCTCTCTTCCGGAGTGCTTTCCTGTCAGTTTCAGCCTCCATAGGGGTCTCTTCGGGGACACCTCGCATCCTCTCTTGATCCCCTACCTTTAACCCGTCTCGGAGTTGATCTTCGGCCAGCATTTCGTCCGTGGACCGGGTTGCTCGGGCGGCAAATCCCTCAAAGGCCCCGGTTCTCCGGCCTTTCTTCCCGCGTTCTACTGGCGCGATCTCCAGGTGGCGCATCTCACGTCTTATCTGGGCGAGTTCTGTCAAATGTGGTGGTGGTGAATGTGGCGAGGGTGTCGTCCGTCTAGGGTATGGGATCAAGCCCGTCCATTCTGCTGCGCGCCAATCCGAAAGTTGCTCAGCTATGGGTCCTTTTCCCTCGGTTCTACTCTTTCCTCGGGCCTCCTTGCCGGATGCTGCCTGACCCGGAATAGCGGTGGCAAGAGAGGCCATGGCGTGATGCATGCCCTGTTCTGCCCTCGACGCTTTAAGCTCCGCTAGCCGTTTGCCTCTGAGTGCGAGCTTGCCGCTTTCATATCTCCGGGTACTTCTCCATGAGCTCCTTTTCGCGCTCCCACTCGAGGCTGCCCACGGCTGCCTTTCCCGACTGCCCCTCCAGTGCACGCCGGCTGATTCCATCTGCTTCAGCTTGCGCTTGGAAGGATTTGATACTATCTTGAAGGGGTCCACGTGCGCTGCCATGAATTTATCTTATGATTTCCTACCGAGTGGCTTCCCTTGCAGGACGTTCGGGCTTTTCCCATTGAAGGTAGTCCCAAATTAAACCATAATACCACGATACGATGCACGGTGGCAGCACGTGGAGTGGTCGTAGCAATTTACTTGGTTGTTACATGCCATCTCGCTAGTTGACGATACTATGTGGCTAACTAGCGAAGTAAAGCAGATGTGCCGCTACAAAGTTGCCGAAAGGGCCATTCCGGCTTCTGATTTCGGCCAATACTGCCAAGCCCAATTCAGGGGTTGGATCATGGTTCTCCATGCACCTACCTTCGAACTTCCTAGATAGGCAGATACCACGGCGGTAGCCCGGTGCTATGAAAGAACAAAATGCACTAGCCCAATCGTATGGGCAGTTTCTCCACGGGGCAGAGCGAACAGAGGAGAAGGTGGTAGTCAATCCCCGCAGTGCAATGCAACACCATGCCACTGCAAATGCATTCTGAAACACCAAATCACCATTGGCCTTCTTAGCTTGCTTAAACACACACAAGAAACGGGGGCCCTTGGGCGAATGAAGTGCCTCAATTAATATCGTCACTTACCATTTTAGTGACTGCATTGAGAGTTATCTGAGAGAGCCAGTTAGAGAAAAAATGCCGGACTCGTTAAAGAAGACGACCAGAATAGGGCATTAATGGTGGTAGAACCACAGAGGATACCTGGCTTGTATAAATTTCTGTATCTGCCCATGTTAGATGCTTCCTCTAGGAATGATCTTAATACACCCTGCGTCCATAGCAAGCTGAGTGCCAAAGGGATATCTCGATCAACGGCCTCAAGCCCCAGCCGCCCCCAAACCTGCATCTCTATCGGGCTCTTGCCATTATAGACTTTCGAAAAGACCAGCACGTGCTGCCAGCGTCGTCTCCCTACCAGTACGCCCAAATGCAGGCACACGTTATTTCGCTGCTAGCACTCGTAGCAGCTGCATCTGCCCAGAACTGCAATGGCTTCGCGGAGCTCTGTAGCCGACGGTATAGCGAGGTTTCATTCGTAGCGGCACACAATGCCGCTTTCGTGGGTGACACAGCTTTCCACAACCAGTTTGAGTATCCGGAAGCCCATTTCGACCGGGGAGTCAGGTATTTTACGACCCAGGTCCATAACAGGGACGGCCAGCTAAAGCAGTGTCACTCGGAATGCTTGCTGTTGGATGCGGGATACTTCTCCGAGATACTGTTGTCTATAAAGGGGAAGCTGGATGCCAATCCACGCGAAGTTGTCACCTTGCTCATCACGGATCATGCAGACGGCCTTGACTTGACTGAGTATGGGAAAGAGTTCGAAGAAACTGGCATGATTGATTACGTCTTTCAGCCAGATGGTGATCTTGGTTTAGCGGAGTGGCCCACACTCGGGGAGATGATTGATGCTGGGACAAGGCTTGTCGTATTCATGGGTAAGTCAAGGAGATAGGAGCTCACGACACGCCCGACAAGTAACTAAGTATAAATGCAGATTACGGTGCAGACACTAGCAAAGTTCCGTATATCCTCGACCAATTCCGCTATTACTTTGAGACGCCGTTCAGCCCCACAAAGGACAACTTTTATCAGTGCGATATTGACAGGCCCGCTGGTGCGTCCGCGGACGGCCGTATGATTTTCGCCAATCATAATCTGAACATAAGGTTACCACTCCTCAATATACTCATCCCGGCTATAGACGATGCTCAAGACACAAACTCCGTCGCGTCCATTACAAGACAGACTGATATATGTGAGAGCAACCATGGCCGGGTGCCGAACGTCGTGATGGTAAGTTACGGTCTGCTCTTGCGTTCACCGGCCATCAGGCTCGAGTTTGCTAAGTATACGCTATTAATGTTTCGAATCACAGCTTGATTTCGTCAGAGAAGGGGAGGCCATAAGAGCCCAGAACACCTTGAATGATCTATAAATCCCACCCGTCACCTAGTTTACTGGGTAGAACGTACTGATGGGGGGATATAAGGTGGAACAGGAGCTATGTAGCCCCTTACCCACTGTGCAAATTGAAGTTAGATAAAATACATCCTTGTTACGCAAGTCTAGGTACTGTGTTGGTTCCGTAGACTTGAAATAAATTACTTCCAAACTGGAGTTCGACCACTTCATTAAAAATGAAGGTAATCTCGTCTTATTACGCAGCTGCTATTATAAGTTGACATTTAAAAGCTAGGTTACCTTATCATCTTTAAACCAATGTGTAATTACGTATAGTTCCCATGTCCGCCGTTGCCGATGATTGGCTTGAAAGCTAATACAATAGTCGATATGGGACTGGCGATTATTCGAGCACCTGCATATCACCTGAGGTGTGAACAATGAATCATAAGCTTCTAGACTTTAATAATCCGCTCTAGCGGAGCACATTGTGAGACAATGACAAAGACATGACATTGTGGAGCTAAAATCAGAGAGTCGTTGAGAAGAACAATGAGCATACCGGATGCGCCCATTCAACCTACACATTTTCACCCGGTTCCTGTCACAACTCCAAAATATTAGATAAAAAATACAACGAGAGAAAGTTAAATCCCTACCGGATTGGCACGGAATCCTGTCAACCAATATCCACCAGTAGCGAAGCAGGCGATCTAACTTCAGCATGGCGACTTTGACTATGCCCGCCTTAGATCGACCAAGACGATGGTGGTCATATATCCGAACAGGGTGTCAGTGTCTCCTGGGACGACTTTCTCCCCGAGTATCGATCAGCTTATGGCGTACTAACTCGTGCGGTTCTAGTGACGTCTGATTTGAACACACGGTATCCGTAGACATACTACCAAGCTTATGGCTGGGCTCAGGGAAGACTAACTACCGGTACACGGATTCGAGACGACGTCATCAGAGACATCGCCGGGTTCTATGACAGCCCAGAGCTTGACGAGGCGTGGGATTGGCACCGGATCAACTACCTCATGCACGTTCCGTTCGCGAGGCTACCTCCTTGGGAGGATGTCGCAAACCACATCGACAGTATTCTGACGCAGGCCGTGAACGTTCCTCAATACATCGGAATCCGCAAGCACTACCAGACGGACAGAAAAGCATGGGGGCAACTTGACCACGTATGCGCCTTCATATTTCGCCTGATCTACCTCAGAGCCGAATACGAAGACGGCCCACAGGCGCAGAACGACAGGACGCTTGGACTCAAGAGGGAGACGGGTACCAACACACGTGGGGAATTCAGTGTGGCCAATAAGGATTACCACATACGCTGGGAAAAGGTCGCCAAATGGGCTGCAGCCCGGGTTCTCTTCGACATGTTCAGCGTCTTCCAGGATGATTACGCCCGAGATTTCAAGTAACAGTATCCACGCAACTACCTCAAGGAGTACAACAGGGCCGAGAGAAACGGTGGCGTCAACCCGGTTATCGCTCCTCCGCTCAACATGACTGCGAATCAACATCAGCAAATACTTGCTGACAACGCCTCTACGTTATGGGCACGCATTGTAGGGTATTTCAGGGCAATGCTATAAAAGAAACAGAGGATCGTGGTTTGCTTGCGGCCAAGGAAAGACACATCTTCAAGGGCTTGCAGAGTTGGACTCTGTTAGTCTTGATAGCGTGTCTGTTTTAGTTTAACTACTAAATGCTGTTCATGGTGGCCTCGATCCTAGACTCTTGTTACTGCAATGATGCGAGGACTCCCCATGAGGTTATGGTGGAATCTCAGTTATACACGAGATAGATTCCACCTAGAATTTTCTTCTCTTAAACTCCACTCCAGGCGATTAACCATGGTTTCTAGTTTGACATCGGTGTTAATCCGACAAAGCGTTTTGTTCTGTTTTCCATACTACAAAAGAACAAAGAGCTGCACCGCCTAGGTTATTCAGGAGCGAACCCAAACCAGCAAATGATACATAGCATCTCTTTGAATCTCTCTACCGTAGGTCAATTCCTCTAATTAGTATTCTCAATATTGGTGATAAGATGATATATACTACCTGCAATTTTGCAACGAGTAACATTGCTAATATAACAAAGGGCTAGGAGGTCCCGTCGAAAGGCCACAAGAAGGGCCATCGAGTCTTAAGACCAAAAAACGAGTCACCGGCTGAGGCAGAGACGCAAATCCGATGTATTGTTGAGATGCGATATCCAGACCACAATAAAGCAGCTATGGCGTTAGCGCCGGTATTCGGCCTCGGATCCGAACTTATCGCTGGGCAACGGTCAAGGATTTTTAAGCATAGGCATTTCTCGAGGCGACCTCCGAGTTTGCAAGCTCGCGTCTAGAAGGGAGATGGGACATTCCAGTGACAGACTGGTTTGAAGTGATGAAGATCCTTGGCGCTCATGATAAAGACTCGGGATCAACAGAGTCAAGGGCATCAAAGGGGCAGCAATCCTGGGATGTCAACGACTACTATGCTCGCTTTCTTTCTTCAGTTATGCACGACATCCGACATCCAGCCCAGTCTACGCATCTCGTCTACTGGATGAAAGACGCTGGTATATGGAAGATGGCTGTTGGAGTTATTTCATTCTCTGATGTACCTGCAACTCGAGGCTATGCGGGACTATCGCCGTCATGCACCTTTCAAGCAGCGAATCAGCCTTATCTTGGGAAGATAATTTCCCGCTCGTTGCTGCGAGTTAAATGGTGAAACGATGACTTTATCCTGTAGCCAAACATCGACGTTCAATAATTATGCGTAAATGGCGGTACTAGTTGGATCGGATAGGGGCTCCGATAGTGACTCCTTAGTGCACCTATTGCGTACCATGTCGCCACAAGAATCGCGAGTCGCTTGATTCATCCCCCTTCGTAAATAATAAGTCGAGCCACTTCGCAAGAACGTTACTTTGAATAATGTTTCTCCAGGGGAAGTAGCCTGGCTTATTAAGGAGTCAATCCGGAGGTAAGATCTCACATTCACCGACCGGACTGTAAGACAACCCCCCCGCACTCTTGCGTCAACATGACCTGGGATCAAAGAAAATATTGTTGCTTCGTGCTTAAGTACGTAATGCCGAAACCGCGAAATGGCTATGACAAATCTTATCCTTGTCCACAATGTGACTCTTCCGGCTCTGACTAGGATTCACCCATGTCCCCTGTCCCCGTTTCTCGGAAAGCTCAGGACGACACCGCATTTTATATACTACATACTAACCGCTAAGGGTTACTCTTGGGGGGTTGTGGGCCCTCCGGATTGGCGAGATCCCGTCGCCCATCGGCATCGGCATTCGCACTGCATTGCAGCTCGGTCTTCGAGTTCCGCACTCGGCTCCGCCTTATTTCCATCTTACTAGTCTAGCTTTCCCACATACATATTTAAGCATTTCCCCGTCCGTCGGTGACCTCCCCATTCGGGAAAGCTAATTCCATCGTGAAGGCTGTGGTACATGTCGTCATCGGTTTTCCGCGACCGAGTGAATGGGCCCCGAGATCGTTATCCAGTGTGTGCCATCTTCACACAATAGCAGGTAGAAGAAGCACAATAGAACGGACCATTGCTCATTGAGTTTGCGTCAGGTGCAATAGTACTTGATACTTGGTTCCAGTCATCGCAATCCTAGCCTAGGTGACTGGAACACGGCAGCTTGCCTTCTACTTAATTGCTACTACTCCGGGACGTCTTCGATAGTGACCCTTCAATTCAATTTCCAAGTACTCGATCAAGTCTTAGGAATATTGGCCGCCGGGAAAGAAAAACAGTCGGACAGATTCGGATTCCAAACCATGACGGGACGTGACGTGAGTGGGGACGAGGGTCTGCGTGACCCGGAACGCGACGCAGCCCAGGAGGTTGAAAAAGCGCCGAAGGACCCATCTGCCAGCGACAATGACGGCGACACGGCCGCCGAATCCGGCGACTCCACGCCGACTCCTCCTGGTGAGGCGGAACCCGAAGCGCAGCGGACGCCGCTTGAGACGAACCTCATCGTGGCGGCCCTCTGCTTGGCCCTCTTCCTCGCCGCCCTTGACATGACCATCATTACGACCGCGATACCCACCATCACCGAGGAGTTTAGGTCGCCGGTGGGCTACACGTGGGTCGGCAGCGCGTACCTGCTGGCCAACGCCGTCTCGGTGCCCTCCTGGGGCAAGATCAGCGACATCTGGGGGCGAAAGCCTATCCTGCTAGTAGCCGTGGCCAATTTCTGGGTCGGGTCGCTGCTCTGCGCCGTAAGTGTCAACATGGGGATGCTGATCGCGGCGCGCGCGATACAGGGGGTCGGCGGCGGTGGCATCGTGGTGCTCGTGAACATCTGCATCAGCGACCTGTTCTCCCTGCGCCGGCGTGGCATCTACTATGGTTTTATGGGCATGGTGTGGGCTATCGCGTCGGCAATCGGGCCGATCCTCGGCGGTGTTTTCACGAGCCAGGTTACCTGGCGGTGGTGCTTCTATGTGAATCTGCCGATCTCGGGCGTGAGCTTCGCGGTCCTGGTGTTCCTGCTGAAGTTGCACAACCCCAAGACGCCCGTGCGACAAGGCTTAGCGGCCGTGGACTGGACGGGGAGCGCGCTGATCATCGGTGGAACACTGATGTTCCTATTCGGTCTCGAGTTCGGCGGTATCTCCCACCCCTGGGACTCACCCACCACTATCTGCCTGATCGTCTTCGGCGCCCTCGTTATCGTGCTCTTCTACTTGTTCGAGAAGAGATTCGCCGAGTTTCCGATTATACCGGCGCGGCTATTCACGCCCTGGCAGAACATCCTCGCCTTCTTCGTTTGCTTCGCCCACGGCATGGTGTTCATCTCGGGCAGCTACTGGCTGCCGCTCTATTTCCAGGCCGTTCTCGGCGCCTCGTCCCTGCTCTCTGGAGTCTACCTGCTGCCATTTGCCATTTCGCTTTCGATCGTCTCGGCCCTCACTGGTGTCTACATCAGGAAATCCGGCAAGTACTTGCCGGCCATCATCTTCGGCATGTTCGTGTTAACCTTGGGTTTCGGGCTGTTGATCGACCTCGGTGCACAAGTCAATTTCGCCAAGATCGTCATGTACGAGCTCATTGCAGGCGTCGGCGTTGGTCCGATTTTCCAAGCCCCCTTGGTCGCGCTACAGTCGCGAGTCGAGCGCCGCGATGTCGCTTCCGTGACGTCGACATTCGGTTTCGTCCGCCAGCTCTCGACTTCCATCTCCGTGGTGATCGGCGGCGTCATCTTCCAAAACTCCATGGAGAAACAATATCCGTCGCTCCTCGCCGCCCTAGGCCCCGAAATCGCTAATCAGCTGTCTGGCAGCAACGCCGCAGGAAACGTGGGTTTAGTCGCATCATTGCCCGGAGACCAGGGCGATCTTGCGAAGGCTGCATATTGGCAGGCCCTGCGCAACGTATACATATTCTCTACTGCCGTGGCGGGGGTAGGTCTCCTTGTGAGCCCTCTCATAGGCTCCAATGTGCTCAGCAAGGAGCACAAGGAGTACAAAACTGGCCTGGATAGCCTCCGGAAAGAGGATGATCAGCCTGCGGGAGAAAAAGTGGCCAACTAGAGTTATAGAGAATTAGATATTATGTTAATGTACATACTACTGTATCGACGCATATAGAATGACATAGACATATATGTATTGCTTCATAATCCCTAGCGTCGTCTCGCTACAGTATCTTATATAATGAGGTGACGTCGTCCTTATGTACGGTATTGGGCATGCCAGCAGCGGGCACGTAGCCCCGGTCGAGGAAGGGGCCGCAACGGCGATGGCGTCGTACTGGTACATGCCACTCCAGCATCCCTGCCCGTCTCCCTAGGTAACAAGCGGTCGGCGTACTTCCAGTGCGCCGGGGACGGCCCTGAACCTGACCCCACGGCTTCGGCGCGACCGGCAGCGACCGTTAACTGTTGCATAATGGGAGGTTCATTTGGTCGCTTCCTACTCTCTCGGGCCGTATTGCTTCTTGCTTAAGGAGAGTTCGTACGGCACCGGTCCGGTGAAGAGCGCCCTCCGCCACTTCGGATTGGTCTCGGTTATTACTACATAGTCCCTCCTATATTATGAGACTAGGAAGGATAATACTAAAAGTTGCGCAAAGTTCTCCCGACTCCAGCCCGCCCGTGGCCGGTTAGTAGACGTCAATATTAATAATTGTAGTCCTTATTACGCTACCTGAGGCGTAGTTCGGTGTTTCGTTAGTGGATGGCTTTTAGCGTATTCATTCACGGCAGTGTAGATCTGCAGGTGGATAAGACAGCAAAACGGTGACGTCTCGTCCTAGGTAGTCCTTTACTTGACAGAAGCATTGATCGTACAGTTACATTACAACCTACCGACTTGGCCAGAAAATTCCACTTCGGGTAGGTACATCAAGATTGTTAAATGTCATAGGGAACAATTTCTAACCACCGAGCTTTCGCCTTCTTTCATGGGTCAAGCCTAGGGATAGCGGGGAAAATGCCGCCACCCGCCAGCTAGCGCTTTGTGGGGGAGGGACAGTCATTACAGGCTGCAGGAAAGCCACCAGCATCGACCCCTTTTCAGGCCAGTGCGAAGAGATGTCATCGGGTATAGTCTTGAACTGCGACACAGCGACGGATAGCAACTCCATGCCTACTTAGGTGCGGCAACACTTCTAACCCTAGCGTCGAGTGCTATTGAGACCAATGTTCTTACGTAGAAAATCCCGGCTCAGTATGCCCGGCAATGCAGCATCGTCCTGGTATATGTGATGGGGAGTCATGCAATACAGGGACACACTCTAGCGCTACACATCTTCCACAATAGTTAGAACAACGTGCGTTCACGGGGGCAACTAAATTGAGGAGTCTTAGGTTTGGTGGCAAGGCGCGATCAACATTGAGCAAATCCGAAGGTGGGCAATGCTGCCAAACGAGCGTCTGACTCATATGTACATAGATGCACCAGACCCGAGATGCAAAATAGAGATGCCGTGCTTGTCTTGAAAGAGGCCAGTATGGAAGTGGTAGTGGAATACAAGCGTTAATGGTCAAGTACCGGGAATTCGGTAACCTTGCTTGGTTTGCATGGCGTAGGTGTGCATATGTTTTCTGGGGATGGGAGCAGTAGATAGGTCCAGGAATTGCTACTTCGTGCACCGAACAGTAAACAACCGCGATTCGATTTCCACATGGTCTTATTTGTGAGCTTTCATGTGCGGCTACATCCTTCCCGACCGCGGTTTCCACCTCATGCGGAGTGAAGGCGCTCACGCGGTGACCTATGAGGCACTTCAGCGAGTGCATACCCGGCTACTCGTTAGGGCCCAGGTATACCATTCTAGATCAAGCCAACCTTCTCCAATATCCAGATCGCTGCCATAGCGAACTTGCTTAGGACAATGCCGATGGCGAGAAGGACGGTAAACGCGGCAAGCAAGCCGAAGGCGCCGAAGATCAGATAGAGGCAGAGGTAGAAGAACTGCTCGATAACTACTAGTACCGGGCCTGGGCAGCGTTGGTTCGGTCGCAACATTTCGGCGGCGGATCTTGGCCAAGTCCCGACGGTGGATTCTTGGAATCGCATTCCCTCCGTCGACGCGGCTGCATTGTCCCGCCCGTCTCCGAGGCCTGGATAATATCGCGGCGGTTGTTGCGCTTCGATATCGAAGTCCACGGGGTTTCCGAGTAGCGGCGACTGTTGAGATGACGAGTTATCGTAGGGTGGACACGTGGTGTCGTCGATCTCCGAATACTCGGGTTGCAACGGCTGCCCCTTGATAGGTTCAGCAATCGCCATTCTTTCCCGTGCACTCTGCTAAGTTGTCTGGAGAGGAGACTGCGATGATACTGGATACGGTGCTGCAGTCGAAGTGGTGAAGAAGTGCCAGAAATGTGTTGATAGGATGAAGAAATCCGACGAGTCAGGGGAGAGCCGCTTACTTCTATCTAGGCTGAGTACTCAGAGTAGCCATGGGATGCCCTGGCCCCTCCTGCACGCAGCGTGCCTAACCTAATCCCAAACCTAATCCCAAGTGTAAGCGAGGAATCCAAGCAAGCGGACTCGAGGATTGACAGTATCCGTTTAAACCGCTTACTGGAATTCATAGCCCACTGATCAGCCTGAGCTGAATAGCCAGACGATTGTGTGGCACAGCCTCACGCCCCACGCCCTTCATTAGTACGTAACTGGAAAAGGATGAAACGACAATTGAAAGTCCCACAAGAAGCCCTGCACGTCACGTAACTTGACATAGATATACTTGATGGAAGAATCGACGTTTAGCAGTGAATTCGTGCGGCTGCATGGATGGTGGATTAAAAGACCGTAGCTATTGGTTAAGGACTATGTGAAAGAACTTTAGTTGATGCGACAATTCGCATTGATGGATTGGTCGACTGGACGCTAGTAGAAATTGTCTTGGTCGTGAGTTCCATTTACCACAAATTTAAAGCCACCTGCTTTCCCGTCCCTTTCGTCGCTTGATGGTAGGGCAACGGGAAAGTACCAGTGCCCAGCAGCGGCCAAACGGTGATAAAGATTGTTAGTCTTCCCTCTAGCTGTAGATATAAAGAACGAGCTTCGAGGCGCAAAAGAAGGTTCCGTTGTAGCACGGCTGAGCCACCTATTCGGAGTCGTCTGGGTCTTCAGCGACGGCATCAGGGTCAATCATGAGCAAAGCCTTTCGCAGATCGGGGAAAATGCAGTATGCGTTCGCTAGCTCGATAAGCTCTTGCAATGCCTTTACCCATTTGCCGTCGTCCAGAGCCTTGAGTTTACGCCTCTGGTCATCTGTCAACTTTTCGACGCCCCACACGAAGTTGGCGTCATACTCAAACGCGCTACTGCGAACCTCGTGTCCGATGCGCGATCCTTCAGTTTGAAGCACGGCCATCAATATCTCACGCATAACTGTCAATATATGTGATCGATTAGTAAAGGACTGGTGGTTCTCAAAATATCCTCGGAGACGCTCCAACAGCTTCCCAATCTTGAAGGACACTTCGACTCCGAGAGTTATCTGACGTCGTTCGGACACGCTATTGTATTTTCCATGCCATCCGAGATCGTTCTCCGTGGTCTCTAGCAGTTTCGAATAGTCTACTGGCTTCTCGCTAGGTTCCGAGGCCGCCTCTTCGTCTGTCAGGTTGATGGTATTACCACGCCGGTTACCGCCATTTACAGCGTTCGAAGGTGTCTTCTGGGGAACTTGAAGCTCAGTAGGCGATTTACCTGGCCTAGGATATCTTGGAATTGCCCTGGGACTCTCGATGGGGTGTGACGGGGCGTCATGAATGATGATGTCTTCGGGCCCTTCACGTTGGCGATTTGAAGCTGGTTCATCCCGGGGCGGACTCGTAGACCTCGTTTGTTCTCGACTCTCTGAAGGCTGTGTTGAAGCCAGACTCTGGGTTTGATCAATTGCAGAAGCAGATGGCGTCCATGGAGTCTCTTGAGTCAAAATCAGAGAATGAGGTGCCTGAGAATGAGTTGCCTGAGAATGAGTTGTCTGAGATTGAGAAGTTGTTGGTTGAGGCTGAGGAGCCGTTTGTTTGGGTTGAGGATCTGGCGGCCGAGCTTGGGGACCCGACGGCTGAACCTGAGGACCCGTTGGCGGAGCCGGAGGGCCTGTTGCTCGAACTTGAGGACCCGTGGACGGAACAGAGTTCCTTAGCACAGAGTTGGCAGGTGGGTGTCGCTGGATGTTCTGTGGACGGGGTGTGAACTCCTCAGTACGGCGGGCGACAAGAAGGTCGATATCTTGGGCAATAACAGGATCCCGCGTAGCAGCTTTGACGATCAGATGAATCAGATCGATCGGACAGCGGAGATCATAGTCAATGATGGAAAGCTTATGATAGAGCTTTGTTATGAGCTCCGGCGGCTGATAATACCCCCCGTACTGGGGCGTCTGGGGCGTCTGGGCATTGGAGGGGGACTGAGGCGGCACGCTCCAAGTCGTCATAGGCCTACCCACGAAGAAAGACATGTCGGGATTTCACAATGATATAACAGATTCTGAGTAGAACCGTGTGTTTCTGATTCCTATAGTAGTTGGGATATCAAATCCCCGAGATGTGCGCACAGGTAGGTAGTGACGGAATAGATAGGTATATAACTTACAAGGTTTGAAGAAATTTGGACACGAGCGGTTCGTGAAATTGCTATGTCTGCCAGTCGTTGAGACCCCATTCCTACTGTCGATTTGAATTGGAGTGTCGCGCCCCACAAGTTGGCTTGGCAACACACACCTTTTTTGCGACGTATTCGCTCAATGACATATCAAGGTATGTACTAATATTTATATACGTATAACAGTTATGGATTTATCCTATATATCAAAATGGACCTCTCGATAAGAGCTATATTTTAGAGTTAATTGCATGTTCGTGACCTTAATACGCGTTAAGTTATTAATAAAAACGTTAAAAAAGGAGTAAAAATAATGGTCGAAATGGTAATAGGCTGGCAAGGACTGGTAATAAGCCGGAACAGCTGCAACGGGCTGCAAAAATACCAAGATAACTTCGAAGTCAGTACAAATTTTGCATCATAACAAACTGTAAAATATATTAAGCTTTCGAGCCGTATACCTTAACGCGTATACGGGTTATAAACCTGCGGTTAGATCGATAACATAGCCTTCGTCAAGGGCTATATTTTGATACCTTATACGGCTTTGTAACTGCCATATTAATGTTTACCTTTAACTTTGAAATAAATTATTTAAAAAGTTATATATATATATTTAGGCGTATTAAAACGTATTTAACGGCCATAAAGCCGTATGTGGTATCAAAATGTAGCCCTCGGCGAGGGCTATGTCGTCGACCTAGGCATAAGGTGGTGGCCTTTATACGCGTTAAGATATACGGCTTGTAAGCTTGATATATTCGACGGTCTGTTTTGATGCAAAGTTTACAACGATTCTGGAGCTCTTTTGGCATTGTTTGCAACTTTTGCGGCGATTATAGTTCTCATGCTTTTAAAAGATTTTTTATCAATAACTTTACGCGCCTTATATATATACTTATATATAATATATCAAAATGACGCTCTCATCGAGCCCTACATTTTGGTTATACCTGCGTCTTCGCGCCTCCTTTGCGCGTTAAGATATTAACATATACGTTAACAAGTTATTGAGCGAATGTGTCGAAAAAAAAGGGGTGTGTTGCCAAGCCAACTTGTGGGGCGCGACACTCCAATTCAAATCTACAGTATCACGGTTAGCTCGGGAAGGTCCGCGGAGATCATCCATTATCCACCTGGATATGCCGGTCCCTGATTGGTGCACCGGGGCTCGAACATTGCAAATGCGGTAAAAGCGTGACGTCTGAGGCTTTGGGACCTCTAGAGTGGGGGAAAGCTAAGCTCTCCCAGCTTTTAATGGCTCCGTTGACAATCCGACCAGAGCACCGCCTTTCGTTACTGAATACACGCGTAGACTGGACAACTTTAACCAGACGAGAAGGGGTTTGAGGTATAGGAGACCTTCAGTTTCTCGCCTTGTTGTGGTAAATATACGCCCGGGAAATACCGCCCTCTGAGGCGTTACCGTCTTTCCCTGAAGCGTTCTTGGTTGATGATTGACGTAATTGGCTTCAGGTTGTTCCCCCTTTCCCCACTTTCAGCATAGACCCTTATATTTTGAAGTGCCATAGGTATTTGAGCCAGCTATGCTTATTCTTGCTGATTCCGTGGACTCGCGAGACAGGACGGGCCATTCTGCTGTTGAGCATGCGTCGCCACGGCGAGCTACTCAAAGCAGTTCATCACGTACCGACGCTCGAAGGGGTGGGTCGGCCTGTCTCATATAGTCAGTCGTTGTGGTCGCCTATTGGACACCCTAGAAAGGAAGCCGGGCGTAGAGGAACCCCACCCGTTCCAACACTCGCAGGAAATGACTGCGGAGGTCAGTATCGACGTGCCAGATTCTTGCCGGTCATTCTAAGCTGTGCCGATTGATAAGTCTTGCTGTTTCATAGGTTAAATACTAAGACAGGGAGTACGGGGGACTCCATACACACCAACGAATTCAAATTATGCCTTAGACCACGGTTTTTAAGGGAAAGTGACATATTTGAGTAATTATCTTGAGCATCACGCTTGCCTCAGTCGATATACAGCCTAGATCTTCCATCGAGGCAAAATTGCAAGGAAAATATTATAGCTTAATATTGGGCTTAATTTTAATGGTTCGTAATTTCATAAATCTTTTGTCAAAAATATGTTGAATTACTATATTCCGCCATTAGACCTACATTTTGATTTGAAGATAGCCACAACTGCGCCGCAGACACAGCTATAACCCTCAAATGGGACCTGACCTTGTTCTGAATCAAAGCGGGGGAATCTTGATTTAGGCATCAACACGAGGCTGAGTCGAATCGGCCTTGGCCTGCCTACATATACACCCGAACCACCCAACTTTACAGTATCTTTACTTCTCATTTGAGTCTTGCCTCGCTTATCACCATGTCGATTATGTATCACCATTTAGATCGTCAGAAGCTGGAGATTAGGCTGTTGGAGCTTCTGCCAATTACCAAGCCGAAGCGGGCTCGAATCCCCGAATGTCGATTGATCCAGTCTAGTTTGTTAGAGAAGCCACAATACGTCGCCCTTTCCTACGTCTGGGGAGATCCTGAGAGGAATCGCATGATTGTCGTGGATGGAGTCGCCATTCGCATTCCGCAGAATCTATATGATGCTCTAATTGCACTACGGCCCATCCAAGACCCCCTTACAATATGGATTGACTTCCTCTGTATCAACCAAGAGGACGACACCGAAAAGAGCTGGCAAGTAGAACTTATGAGAGACATCTATTCCCGTTCGAAAGAGGTGCTCGCCTGGCTTGGACTCCCTGATGCCGAAAGCGAACTTGCCATCAAATATCTGGATGCATTGGGTGAAAAGGCCGAGACCTGCGGGTTCCATTACGATACGCACGTTGCGGATGTAATCTGGAGAGAATTGGCAACCCCGTCCGGACAAGCTAGAGCTCAACCAGCTTTTGCAGACTGGTTCCGTCTTTTCTCAAGTCTGACCCGTCAGACTGAACTGACAGATATTTTCCGCGCAATTAGCGGTTGGCATTCGCAAGCGAACCTCTTACCAGTCCGTGACATAAAGCGTTTATTCACGCGGGCCTGGTGGGGGAGGGTCTGGATTCTTCAAGAAATTGCCCTTTCGGAGAGAGCAACATTCGTCTGTGGACCTATGAGAATTTCTCGACATCGATTATGCGCGGCTATCAACGCGTATGCCGCTTTTTGGACGCTTTTGGCGGACAAAACTGTAACCAGTGGTGTTATGTCACTCTCGAAGTATCATCTTCAAATTGCTGGCGAACTCTTTCATTTTCGACCAATGATGATGACAAACGCCTGGAGGGTCTGCGGATTAGACCAATTTCCATTGGTCGCTCTCCTTCCACTTACTTGCGTTGGAAGCTTCAATATTCAACGGCACGGCCCTCATAACCTAGAGTCTAGCGACCCACGTGACAAAATATTCGCCCTGCTAGGTCTAGCGTCAGACCGAGAAGATCTAAGAGAGAAAGGAGTGTATCCGGACTACTTGAAGACTTGCCAAGAAGTATATGCCTTAACTGCAGCTGCTTTGCTTCAGCAGGGCCATTTGGCACTTCTCACTTACGTTCAATACCCTAAGATCCAGAGACGTTTACCTTCTTGGGTTCCAGATTGGTCCAAGTCCGTGAACCATCCGCTACAGATTCTAAACGATGACCATATAACTGTGGAACCAGAGTTCTACGCTTCTGGGAAAACCACACAAAAGCCAGATGTTGTGGTTACCAGGCGAGATTCAGTCATCCGGGGCTTGTCATTGAACGGCTATATATACGACGAGATCTACAAAATTGGACGTTTTCCACAAAGAATGGCTAGTAATGAAGTTCCTATTTTCGAGACCTTCTCTTGGCCGCGAGTATGGCTTATTGAGATTTTGCGTCTGACGTACCAGATCAAACATAATTTCTCGACGTTTGGTGAACGCCTCAGGGCAGTAGCCAGGAGCTCGGTGGGTGGAGCAGCATACGTCCGAGGCTACAAATCGTCCAGGGTTGGAGATTCTCGTTTTGATGAGGCCGCCTTTCTCCTTTGGCATAGCATCAATCTTATTAAAGACAGATGCATCAAGCGCGAAGCCCAGCGATTTCTAGCAGAAAAGGGGCTTCGGAATAGCTTCCAAAACATGAGCATGGCATCTCTGCATCTACCGAATGAAATCATCGGCAAATGTCTAGGGCGGCTACCGTTTGTTACTAGAAATGGACACCTCGGCCTCAGCACTGAAACCATTCGCGAAGGCGATTCCGTCGCTATTATTCAGGGTGCTCAAGTTCCGTATATACTTCGCCTACAGGCCCCTGAAGGATATCAACTCATAGGCGAGGCGTACATTGACGGGATTATGGACGGTGAAGCTGTGCAAGGCGTGAACTTTGGGCGAATCACTCTAGTGTAGTGTTATAATGGCACACCAAAAATCACGGTACGTGCACTTCTCAAGGCGGCGCAACATGGATAAGCCCCTAGTACTCCAGGCTTAGCGGTGGGGAGGGCCATCTGGCGACGGAGGATAGGATTGCTTAGTACGCCTCAGCTTCGACGTCAGGCCCGTGATACTCAAGGATTTCAATCAAAAGGAGTTGGTTCAGCTCTGAAAGGATTACGACTATGTAAAATTGTGTGTGAGAATCACTTAACCTAGGGTGCTACGCGCTCTGACACGACGCCTGAGACAACGAAGTAAAGTAAGCCTAAGTTGAGCTCTGCCTCCTGATTGGGGAGGACCACCTCACCCCTTTGGGTGCTGTCAAACAGCCTGAGACCACGCAAATTGAATATCCTCGTTGCAGCTTCATTCGTATATTGGTTCTGATGATGATAACAGCTAACTGTCTCTCGTCAGGGCCGAAGGGAATTAATCTCTCATACAAATTAGC
>QJNU01001020.1:0-17981 GCA_004154915.1 Monosporascus ibericus | reverse complement strand
CTGTCACAGTTAGGCTGATCGCGGGAGAAGGTTGCATAAGGTGTGGGAAGTGTAAATTGTCATGGATAATCTAGGCTCTAGAGAGCAGTGGCTAGGAAGCTCTATATATAGTGTGGGAGCCCCGGAACAACGTTGTTACGGGGTCTCTACAGCTCCTAGGGGGCTCCCACTAGACGGACGGGTCCGTCCCGCTTAGTCAGCGCAATTCTGCTTAGTCAACAGTAAAAATGCATCTAACGCAGCGTTGCCCCGCACCACCAAAATCAACACCAAAATCAACACCAAAAGCATTAAAATGGCGACCTTCCCAGACGATTACCTCCCTCCCAAGGGCTTTTTCGAGTCTTGTAAGGCCTTATTTAAGTTAATTAATACGTACGCAAGGCCTCGAAGTTACGCTTTTATAACACGGAGGTCAATACGGGAGAAAAATGGCTACCTTTTTATCATTTTTGCATACGACCGTAGCCGTCAGTTACCCTTTAAAGGAGCGCGTAAACGGCAAACGATTATTCGGATAACGGAATGCCCTTTTTTAATCCTCGTTAAGGAATTTAATAAAGGCTGGACTTTAAAATACCGCCATAACGTACGTTACGTAAGCCATAATTATGAGCCAAGCTTATACCCGTCTGCGCACCCAATCTACCGACAGCTTTTTCGTACGCCGCAACTAAAAACCCTTTCGAACGCTGGCCTCGCGTTAAAGAAGATCCAGATAATTATACGGCAAAACGGCTCCTTAGTTATACGTCAAGATATCTATAATTGCGTCGCCGAAGTCCGCCGAGATATTCGTTAAGGTCAGAATCCGATTTACGCGCTTACGAATCAACTTAAGCAAAAAGGCTTTTGGAGCCGTATACAATTCGCTTTAAATAGCTATGTAACGGCAGTTCTTTTCGCGTACCCCGATTTTTTTATTTACCTTCGAACGTACCTTAAAATCCTCCTTTTTGATTGTATATATAAAACGAATAAATACAGTATGCCGCTTTTTAATATGATTAGCGTTAATATAATTAAGCGGTCCTTTTATATCGTTTTTACGTTTTTAAGCGGCGAGGCTAAAAAAGATTACGCGTAAACCTTCGAACGGTTAAAAACGTTATACGAATAATACGGCGGAATCCTTCCTTTAGTAATTTTGACAAACCGGTATTTCGCGGTAATAAATACGGCTTTAACTTTTTTCCCGTCGGCGATGTTTCTCTGTATCTGGCATACGAATAAGGCGGTTTTCGCGCGGTATTAGCTAGCCTTCGAAATAATTAAAACGTAAAAAGAATTCTATAGTTATTAATTTTCGATTTTTAATTTACCAACTAAAAAAATATACGATTAACGCCTTAAAAAATTCGAAAAAAAAAATATAATTTTATAAACCCCGAACAAATCGATTATATTAAAATAATATAACTTATCCTTTTTTTAAAAAAGCTCGTTTTCGCGTAAGTTAATTAATAGGCTTATTTTGGGAATACGGTTACTTCCCGCGTCGAAAAGATCCACGCGTTCTTTAAGTCGTACTTTCGGAGGTCGACGTTCGACCTTTTCGAAACGTAAAAAGCGATCCGGCTTGCGTTAAGTAACTAACTTTCCGAGTTACGGTCGAACCAGGCGAAGCAATAGATTCGCACGCCTTTTAAGCTTGATAAGGCCCTATATAGGGCTATATAAGGCTGGATCTCGTACAAAGCGTTACGGAAGGTTGAAAAGTAGCGGCAGTTATAATAAAAAGACGACCCCCCTTTGTCGCTGATTTGTACGGGCACCTTTATACGCGTTTAGGGGTTCCCGTACGTATACGTACTAATTACGCGTTAAAGTGAGCCTTTTTTTTGACGAATTTTATTCGTATTAGCGCTTAATACGTGACGGGGCTCCACTTTATTTTCTAGAGCCTTAACGTATCGAGCCTAAGACGGCGGCGACGAAGAAAAAGGGTTTCCCAGAGTCGAATACGAAGCGTGAGCCTAGCTAATTCGAGGTCGTCGAGGCGCAGGCGACGCGGCAACCTCCTACGTGTAGCTACTGTTATGCTATAGGCCATAGAAGAGGTGCTAGGGCGTGCCCATTACGTTGCTTTAATATATAACGTTATTCTAAGTGCTTTATATGTTGATTTTGGTGGTGCGGGGCAACGTTGCGTTAGATGCATTTTTACTGTTGACTAAGCAGAATTGCGCTGACTAAGCGGGACGGACCCGTCCGTCTAGTGGGAGCCCTCCTAGGGGCGCTGATGACTAAGCAAGTGACCCTTATTCTGCGACATACCCCCCAGATGAGAGGGAGATGCTCCCTTGAATCTGCCATTTGCAGCTCTATATAATCCCTAGATCAGCATTAACAAAAGAAATAGCAGTATAGCTAATATAAATATTGGGTACAATAATAGAAAGGTAAGGAAGGGATCGTTCCGGAAGCTTTGGGCTTAATGAAAATTTTAGTGGTTTTTTGTATGCTTACGATTTCCTGAATGTATTTGCCGTAAGTTCTGTAAGTTAAGAAGCGATCTAAAGTGTTCGAATTGCTGTTTGGGAAGAGCTTTTATTAAACCGTTAGCAGGCATTTACGTTGTAGGTAGGTAGGTAACGTTAAATAATCCTCGGTTTTGCTTTTGACGAAGCCATATATTTTGCGTATTTACGTGGCGTAGCCGAATGGTAATTCTCTCGTTTTTGCCTATTACTAGTTTAATCGCCTGCTGGTTATTACAGAAAATTTTTTAGGTTTAATTTAATTTTAGTTTTAAATTTCGGAATAAGCGTTTAAAAGTTATGGTTTTTTTAGCCGTATGTTTTAACGTGAATAGTTTAGCCTTTGTTATAAAGGTCGTTATTGTAACCTGACGAACCGTTTTTTATATAACTGGTTTTTCGAAAAGGGTTATTATATAATTTTGGGAAGATTGCCGTATTTTAAGGTTATTAGCGAATAACGCGTTTTTTGCGATTAATAAAGTCTGGGCTTTCCTGTTCGTATCCCCGTATATAATCGTAAAAAACCGTATATAAAAGAGGTAACGGATTACCCTGTTAATAGTTTTAATATGTTTAATTAATAAGTTGCTTAAGAATTTTAATAATAAGGATATAGTAAAGGTTACGTTTGGGCGGATTATTATTGCAGTATATAGGATAAATCCTATACGTTTTTGATAATTTTTAATCTACTTTTTAAAAATTATTCCGCTATTAAAAATAAGTTTTTTAATTTTTAAAGGGGTTAATAGCGCAAAAATATTATTTGTTAACTTAAAGCGAACTGCGATTTTTTCGATATAGGAATTATAGGCTAAGATAATTTATCTTTTTGATTTATCGCGAATTATCCGAATACCTAAAAATTAGCTTATTTCGCCTTGGTTTTTAAGCTCGTACGTTCCCTTTAATTTAAGGATTATTATATTAATTTCGGATTAATATTTTCGGTAATAAAAAAGTAATAAATCGTTTACGAAAAACATAAAAACGACCGTACGTTATTTGTTACAAAATAGGTACGGCTTTTTTAAGGATGAAATAAGTTTTAATCTTTATAAGGTAAAGGAAAATTCCCGATACCATAATAAAGGCGAATTTTTAAACTTATATAAGACGCTTTCGAATTCCGTATACATACCGCTTTTCTTAAAGCTTTTTGGGAAAGCGTAAGTTATTATAAGTTATCTTTTACGGAAAGCGTTTAAAAAAATTGTTACCACGTCGTACTAACGAGCTTCCAGGTCTTGTTTGGCAGTTATAGCCATAACGGTTCTAAAGAACCTAGTTACGAGCGTGGTAGCGTACGTGCTGATAATCGAATCGGCTTTTTGAAAATCGTTACGTACATAGATACGTAATTTGTAACGTTCCAGCCAGCCATTTTTATTAAATTTATATATAAATACCTATTTTAATGGGATTAGCTTAAACTTAGCTTATATAATCGGTATTTTTTTCCATACCCTGCGTTTTATAAACGTCTCGATTTTTTTTTTAATATCTTCTTTAAAAATGTCGCTTAAAGGGTACTTTTCGAAATCTTTTCAGTACTTCGGCGGTTTAGTTTTCAATTAATTTTTATGGATTTTAAATCTGTTTAATATAATGCTTAACTGCTTAATTTATTTCTGTAGCGTTTTTGCCGTAATTATTGCATAAAAGGTATATAGTTCCTTATATCCTTGTTTTGTTGTATGCTATAATAACGGGAATAAATAAATAATATCCTTTTAATTTCGATCTAAAGCCAGGCACATTTTATTACTTCTAAAAATTACGGTAACGTTTACCGAATGAACGTTACCGTTTACGGTATTATTAGGGTTTTCCCGTTTCTGTAGCCTTTTATTCCTGTAAGTAAATACTTATGGTTGCTTTTTTTTATTTTTTTTGGATTTTCGAATATGGGGGGCAGGGTTTCCCTAATCGCCGGTTTTTTCCTTATTTATTAGAATCCTAAACCTGACTCCAGATGGTAGCGAATAGGCTGATTTACCTATAGGGCCCGTTAAATGCACTTCCCGGAAGGCTTCCTTTATGCTTTTTACCTTGCAAGCAGCCTATGGAAGTTCCGTAAGTTTAATGCTTTTAATTAGCGGCTAAAGCTTGCTTTTTTAAGCGCCTTCCTAAACCTTATTTTCCGGATTAAAAGTATTTTTAAGGGTTAAAAGTTTATGATTAACTTTAGCTTTATCCGTAAGCTTTTTTATCCCTGAATTTTGACCTTCCGGTTAGCCACCCGTCAAATTTTTAAGCTCGGGAGCAAAGCTTTTGGCGGTTTTTAAAATGTTATAATCATTATAAAGGTCGTTTTACGCGTTAAGTATATTAAAGAATAGGTTTTTTTTAAGAATTTTTTCGGAAATTTGAAATTTTTTTACAAGTTTCCGGCTTATAACTAAAACGAACGTTTTCTTTTTTTCCTTTTTTAATTAATAAAAAATGTTTTCGTTAAATTTAACATTATGCGTAGTAATAACGGTACGGAGTTTGGGTACCCATATTTGGTAAATATTAAAAATTCGGAATCCTACTAAATAATTAATATAAGCTTTCGGTTTTATTTTAAATATTTGCTTTTTTTTTTCCAGCTTTTCGATTTTTTGTTAACGGATACGCTTATACGCCATATGTAAAGATCCCGAATTAATTAAGTTTAAGGTTTACGGTAATTGCGTTTTTAATAACGGAATTATATTAACGGAAATATTATTTAAATTAACGTACGAATACCTTATTAAGTAATAATAAATCGTATGCGTAGTTCGGGCTTATATTATATAACCATATTGCAGCTTTTATTGTTTTAGGCTAAAGATTTTTTTAAAAATTCGCTTTTAACTTTATTCGAAAAGTTTTATTAATTAACTTTTGATTTGTTCGTTCGCTTCCCCTTATAGGTTCTTTGGTATATAAAGGAGCTATTTTAAGTTCGATTTTTTTTTCGGTATACCATATTTAATAATTCGTAAATCCGTTTATTGCGATTGTTTTAATATCATTATTCTATTTAATTTTGTAGATAAGGAACTTGTATTACCTGCGTACTTAATGCTTAAAGTTCCTGATAAAACGGAACGTTGTTATTCCTAAACGATCGGCTGTTAAAAAGGCGAAAAGTTTCTTATTGTATTCGTCTTTAATTATCAGGAGCCACCTAAAGCTATCGAACCTTATAAGGTAGTCGAAATAATCCTATGTAATACGCTAAAAAGGTCTAGGAGCTCGGCTTTTAGGTAAGCGTTTTAAAATCATTTCAAAGGCGTACGTACGAATATAGCTTTTATATTTTAAACGTTTCGTCCTTTCGATAATAACGTTCCTAACGTTTTTAACGAACGTTTTTAGTGCCTTAGGTTTTAAATGCCTAAACTTAAGGTGCTAAAGCTTTTCTGTTTCTTTATAAAGGCGTAAGGGATCCTTTAATCGTTTTTACGGGTTCCTTTTTTTTTATTAATCGTTAAAAGTATTAAAATTCTTGCTGGGTTTTGCGGAATTATTAATAGGTTGTTTAAATAAAAGGAAAGCGGCTTATATTTAAGGAAAGCTAAGTTATGTACTTAAGTAAGCTTCGTAAAAATAATATTTTTGTTGATTTTTCCCTTTTTAAAGGAATAATTTAAACCGTAATATTAGATTTTAGCTTTTTTTAATAAAACTTTTAAAACGATGTTAACGTAAAAACCTTTTATTATTACCACATCCTTAAGGATAAGGTTATGTTATAGTTTCCCAAAAGCTCCTAATAATGCTTTTTTAATTACCTTTTCCCCCGTACCGTTAATCGGTAACGAAAAGGATTCCGTTTTTATTATTTGTTCTATAAAGTTAGGCATAAAGGTACCGGGGACGAATAAGTTTTTGGTATTTACTAAATGCTTTGCCTTACAATTATCGATTAATATGGATTAGAATAAAAAATGTTTGCCGAAATAAATAATAATATAAATCCCTGAAGTAAGATTAAGGGCTTTTAGAATGTAAGGATTAATAAACGCTATAATAATATTGCCGAACTACATATTATTACTGCCGTTATTATTAAGCGTTAATCGTTTTATAAAACCCCGGATAGGTTCCTTTTACTTAAAAAGTTTTATAAAGTTATTCCGAAGCTTCCTTTACTTGTTAAACTTAAAACGTTTACGGATTCCTTTTAGGACTTTTTGGCTGGGGTAAGTAATTTTCTGAATAATTACCCCCGTAATTATCAGGCATAAAATAGCATATTTAAAGGGGTTCCATTTATAAATCTAATTTAACGTATTAAAATAAGGACATTTATGGCTATTAAGCTTTTTCGGTAAAAAAAAATTTGCGCTAAGGTTTAAAAGCGCTTCCGATTTGGAGGGTAATCTTGGTAACAGCGTAACAAAGATCCCAGGATCTTTGGTCTTAGTTCGCAAATTATTTTTATGGCATATAGCTAAAAATTAGGCCCTAAGTTTTTGTAAAGTTATGGTAGGCCTGCCAAACGAATTATCCCGTATAAGGTTAATAAGCTTTATCTGTTTTTACGTTAACGTAAACCGTTTTAATATAAAGTTGAGAAAGTTTTTTGCCGCAAACAAACCTTTAATTTCCTTAAGGTTATACGCTTTCGCTTAAGTATAGGCGGTAAATCAGGTTCGGTATTATTAATTATGCTTTATGTGGCCTACTTTTGTTAGGCGTAAAACTTTACGGTATTTTTCGCGTACCGTCATAATAATGCTTAGCGGTAAGGGGATAAGTTGATTCCTTAGTTCTTTAAGAAGGTTCTGGATAATCGTCTTTTTTTGGATAATTAGGGTGGCTTGGGCGTTTCTTAAGATCTGGCTTTTTATTGTCGCGTTAATTTACGTTTGAATGTTAATATATTTTGCGTCGATCCTAAAAGCTTCGCGTATTTCCTTCCGGATGTTACCCTTAAGGCGTTTAAAATTTATCTTATATTATTCCTTTAAATCCGTAGCTTATAGCTTCTTAGAAGTTTCGGGGGTAGAACCACATTATTCGATATTAAGGTAAAAATTTTGCCATTAGACCAGGACCTGCGTATGTTATTTCCTTAATTAAGCATTAAATTCCGCAGTATATTTCTCGAACGAAGGGAACTTCCAAGGGCCTATAAAACGTTTAACGTCGGGCGTATCTGGGTCGATAAGGTGCCATATATCGCGTAAAAAAGCGTTAAAACGTAAGGAAAGGAATTAGTTAGGGTAATTAAAGCGATTCTTAAGGATTACGTCCTTAGGAATGGGATTATCCGACATATTAAAAGGTAATAAGGTTTTCAATTAATAAAAAAGAAGTTGCGATTAACTTAACCGTAACTATCTTGCGCAACTAAAGTACCGGGCTCATAACTGTCACAGTTAGGCTGATCGCGGGAGAAGGTTGCATAAAGTGTGGGAAGTGTAAATTGTTATGGATAATCTAGGCTCTAAAGAGCAATGGCTAGGAAGCTCTATATATAGTGTGGGAGCCCCGGAACAACGTTGTTACGGGGTCTCTACAGCTCCTAGGGGCGCTGATGACTAAGCAAGTGACCCCTATTCTGCGACACATGCATATATCAGCAAGATGCAGTACATAGAACAAAAGGCTCAAAATATATCCGGACACCCCGGAAATAACGAGAACGCTCACCTGTGTGATGTTGCGTGCCCGGTCCGATGCAAAATTAACAACGAGGAGCGTGGGCAATGAAGGCAGCAGGGAGTAAAGCCCCGACGAAAAGAGCAAGCCGACGAATGCTGGCCATGTTGGCACTTGGATATCCTGAGGCTTAGTAGCTTGGTCTGAGAGTTCTGATGATTCTAGAACATCGCGAGCAAGAGGGATCCTTTGGAGCTTATATAGACATCTGACCCTCTGTAAATGGCGTGTTATCATCGCTGCCATGGTCTGCTCACTATTTCCGACTGTGAAATCAGAAGCATGTACCGATGGTTCGTATCTTCGACGACTTCTTGGCGACTTCATACGACTTCCTGCTCTGTGCTAGAGAGTGAAGTAAGCTGCCATCTTTGATGGGCGAAGACTCAAACGATGCAGATTGCAGGATAGGGAAACAGAAGAGCCGTACCACCGTGTCTACGTCAATGGTACAAGGTGCTCGTGGTAGTGTGATATGAGAGTGCCGTCAAGGATGTGCCCCTTATCGCTGACATTCTCTTTTATGTGTTACACTGCCAAGCCATTGCAGTGCACATGCCTTTCTTCTAATGTATTGTATTATGACAAAAGATCGGGCGCTCGAACTACTTTAGTAATTCAAGCGTTATTTGGTTATATATTCCTAGTGTCGCAGAATAGGGGTCACTTGCTTAGCCATCAACGCCCCTAAGAGCTGTAGAGACCCCGTAACAACGTTGTTCCGGGGCTCCCACACTATATATAAAGCTCCCTAGCCACTGCTCTCTAGAGCCTAGATTATCCATGACAATTTACATTTCCCACACCTTATGCAACCTTCTCCCGCGATCAGCCTAACTGTGACACCTAGACAGTGGCATTCTACCGGCGTCGTTTTAAGGGGCTACGGGGACAGGCACCGAAACAGCCAATTCCCCTTGAGCGGCACAGAAACTCAAGAAATTTGCATGATAGCGTGCGTATGCCTCTTTCCTATGCAACGCGGAAGCTCAGTTCGACGTGGAGCTTGTCCCGGGGCTACGGAGAGATCCAAATCTGCGCGCTCGCAAGGCATAGTAGCCCTTTGATCAACAGATTCCCCAAACTTACAAACTGTTTCCGGCGCCCTGGTCCCAGATATTAGAGTAGAATGAATGGGGGAGCTTCTCTGTAGCAGGGCCTTAGCAGGCATCGATGCGATTGGTCAGGCTTGACGCCGAGAGACAAGACATTATACGACACCTAAATCTCAGTAACCCAGGACAGGGACATAATCCGTTGTCATCAATTCCCGAACCCATCAAACTATTCACCATCGACTTATTCGGCCACGACTTGCAGCCCAATAACTCTCCCGCATACAAGGATTCCTTATTACGTGGGGCTTTCTAGAACGGGACAAGATCTCAGCGCATAGAACTGGGAAAGGTCCATACCCGGATTAGCTTGTTCGGCAAGATCTATGTCTAGCTAGGGCAGTCGATATCAGCCGTATGAGCCAGCCAAGATGACGGCACCGAGTGTAGCCGCAAGTTGATAATGCTTGGTTTCAACTCTCTTTGCCTTGGCTTGCATATTGAGGTCCAACAGCTTCCTTCTACTTTCGTCCTCAAGACGCTAAATGATTAACGAGTGACGTTGAGCTCTGCCCTGTTGATCAAAATACGCTCAAAATATGTGATGCGTTGTGATGTTACAGTCTCGGCTGTCACTTCTGGAGGCATCATGACAGCGGACAAGGGCGAACCGGAGTATACTTTTTCCGGTTAGCAAAAATTCATGGCAACGATGCCTTGCGGTCTCAGCCTGCCTTTCTATGTGCTTAACGTTAGAGAATGGCTTGCTCTTAGCTTGCACGGCCACAATACCCTTGATTGATAGGTTCGGCAGTCACCTAGGCACTGGACTACCGTCCCTGGCAGGCGCTATGCTGTAAAAGCTTAAATAAGTGCATGGATATTCCTTGGGTACCGCCTTTTCCGATCTAGAGGGGAATACCAGTCCGCACCGCCTAAGCGCTGGGCCGACCAGGTCGCTTATTACCTCTTTAAGCCTGAAGATCCACCTCATCAATAAGCCAACAACTAAGCGGACCAGTTACTTCATTGGAATGCGGCCCTGTGGCGCTGTCCGCGTCCCTGCTGTTCCTCTTGAGTGTCACTACAATATTCTCACCTAATCCGTTGATACAGCGTTTTAAGTTAAAATTTTTAACGCAATTCGAATGACGCTTTGTACGCAAACTCTAGGGTTATTACTGTATCCACGCTCGATGCAGCGCATAACTCTAAATGCAGTCAGCCACAGGACCTATATGGTGTGGCTTGAAACTACACACCTAGATCTCTACCATGGGATCACCGTTATGCCCGCTTACGATACCTTCGACTGCCATCATTTCATTGGAGAACTTGTTCAATAAAAGCGATGGCCCCTCAGGCGAATCTAACCATGAGCATCGCCAGTACCCAGCCTGAAGATTGCTGGTAAGAGAACGTGGAAACTCGGGTGAGTTGCTGTTGTTATCCCTAGTAAGTATGAGTCTGTCTGCCATCGCCGATCGGTTGTGAAGGAGCCATCCTATTCGGGCTATGTTTGTCTTGCCTGCAAAAAAAAATTCGCCAGCTGCTGATACGAGGCTAAGGTTGGCGGTTGTTCGAATACGGGGGCGGCGTTTTGTATTTACGCGTAGCATTTCCAGGTGCAGATTTGTGTTACAGAGGCATGCCATAACACACCCAATACACAGTTTTCCCTTCTTACTGAAGATATGCATTCTACTGTAACCTAGACCTACATGGCGTCCTCGATCAGGATGACTTCTATAAGTATAACCCCTATGATGCTTCATGGTGATCCCTCAGCTGTTTCACTGTCATTTCTCATATAATTCGCGAGGAACACCTTACGCTGCTCCTACGCCACGTCGGTGAGAGCATTGAGCTGGTTTTAGATATGATCAATCTATCCGAATATGACGTTGCTTCATAGCAATTATTCGCAGCCTGCCAAGTATAAGAACAGCATTAATAACACCCCTGGCACTCGGATACCAAAGGTCATCATGCGGTGCTGCCGGAATGTTTCACTGTGTATTAAATGATTGTAGGAGTTAAAGCTGCTGGTCAAGTAAGCGTTCCCTGGCAGGAGGATGGGAGCCGGTAAGGAGCCTAAGAAAACAAAATATAGCCCGGGTTGATATGCACTTTCCACCTTGGAAAAGGGCACCTTCTCCAAGAGAAGAGATGACGTCCAAAGACGTTCGCAAGACGCGCCCAAGATGTCATAGCTAAAGATGGTCTAAGATGTAAATAGACAAGACGGGATAACCGTCCAGATAGCTCTTCCCTTGATCAGAAACTTAGGTGCCAACTAAGCACAGCAGTAACGTGACCGCTCTAGGCATTAATCTGAGATGGAAATCAGGTCCATTAATTACTGTTTTAAGTGGCTTGACTCATTCAATTGTCGATACAACCCAAATTTCAAGAGCCCTGGCTAGACCTGCTACTGTTGTGCTCAATGGGCACCCCAGGAGATATCGATTGTGGAAACGCACCTGGGCATCGGCCCAATTTTGAGTCTCGGCAAGCCGTCAGGCGAACTCGAGCATAATTATGATCAATACGTCGTAGGATGTAGTAGTAATTATTGTGTTTTGGACAGCGATTTCTCAACCTCCCCTAGGGTATCCCGCCGTGGGGGGCCATAGACGTGATACCCACTAAGTTAGCCCGGATGCACCTATGTTGAGGCACACCTCCTACGGCTAGTTGAGGAATCTATCTCTCTAATGCTCCCCGTCACTAGTAAGCCCTATGGTACAACCCTGAGTCCCTGATACCGCGGTATGCTGGTATTGCGGATCCCCCAACAGCTATCCCACCGTATGCCCTACCCACTAGACTTCGGAGCGCTCTACTTTGTGTCGTCATACGAGTCATGTCAATAGCTAATAGGAGGTCCAAAGGTAGGATAAAAATAGAAATGAGTCGCTACAGCCGGAGTAAGTACCTTATTATCTATCAGCCTGACTAACTAGTGAAAAGGGAGCTGGGTGCACCTCATTCTTCAACTGGCATGCAGATGTTGGGAGAAATTGTACCGAGTTTCAGGAGGCATATCGTGAAGAACCCTGTACCATAGGCCGAAGGATTATGTCTAAGCCAGTTCTGAAGGGATCCTACTCAATGTAACTCGGGAGCTGTAGTAGACATTCGCCCCTGGGGCCCAGCAAGTCAATTGCCCCCCCCCCCCCCCCCCGGGGGGGGAGATTACTAAGGTACGGGATGCAGCACAGTGCACTTGCCAATTTCTCCTGATAAAACATCATAAGGTTGGTGACGAGGGAGCGTGTGCTACAAGTTCTCTTGTTGAGCTGTTACCTGCATCAAACGACACCCCTCCTGGGATCTTTGAGCGAGCGCGGAGAGCCTATCTAGAACGTCTGTCCCAATAAAATTTGTAGTGCGCGCGCACGTGAAACCGGGAAAGATTCGGGAGCAAGGTGTGGTAGATCAAGCAGGGAAACGCATAAGAGTAAAACATAAACCTCCATAACATCTCTTCCCGTCTCTTCTCCTTCTACATCACCACGACATCCCCACGTTCCCCTGAACTAGCTCATTGTACCACCAGAATAACAACCATCACCGCCATCATCACTATCGAATAAGATTTCCCCATTATTATCCGGAAAAAGCCATCACTCGTTACCGGTCGGCTTCGAGCCTTTTCTCTTCCCCAAAGCTCTTATCACCAAGACATCTGCACTTTCTCCTGGAGTTGCATGTTGTATGGCCAAACGACGACCATCCCACCTGCATCACTATCCCCTAAGAGCTGTTCTATTATTACTCGAAAAAGGCTATTAGCCGCTACCTCACCCCATTGAAACCTTCTTCGCGTGGAACTTGCATCATGGATTCCGAGACTATTATCGGGGAAAGGTCAGCGTTGTCGGGTTTAAAAAACCACGAACGCGATGTCGACTGGTCTTCCGGTAATGACATCGTCGATCCTTTCGGTGTCGACCCGAAAGTGGCGTATGGAAGAAGCGGCGTAGCGGTGTTCGACACTCTGCTCGGAGACACCGTGTCCTCGAGCGCCTATGATCCTGCTGTGTCTCAGGAAAGACCGGCGCTACCCCTCAAAGCCGAGGACTGGGGCAAGTTCTTCGAAGAGTATGCTCGCGATCACGCCCAGGAGCAGTCGGCTGAAGGTTCTCCACAGACGTCGCAACTACCGGCTCCAACGGGCGCCACCGCGGGGCCCCAACTTCACACCCCTTCCTCCAGTGGACACTCCGATACCCAGTCTCCATTCTCCCTGGGTGAATATTTTCCTGCACCTTCCCGGGAGCCTGTCTCGGAATCTCTTTGGATTGATTCCCAACTCTTCGCCTTTAACCATGAGGTAGGCAATCAACGACTTGCTACCCCTCCCACCAGTGCGAACTCCGAAATTTGGCCTCCGAATCCTCCAGATGAAGATTTTCTCGCAGATTGGCATGGTCCTGTCTGGGGATACCCTTTCATGGATAGCCCATTTCCTGTTCCGTTTCCTGTCCTGGACCATGCGGTGGACGCCCGGGCACAGCTGGCTTCGGGCATTACGCAGCCTTGGGTCCAATCCGCTGACCCCGAGGGTGAGGCCCAAGGCGTGTTGGGTGCGGGGGGTTTTCCTGTGGGAGATCTTCAATTACCAACCTGGCTTTCTGGACAAATGCCTCAGCAACGAGCGAATTTCTTTCAAGGATATGGCCACATGAACCAGCTATGCAACGTACCCCAGAAAGGCAATACCAGGTGCTATGCGCCGCAAGGGTCGTTCCCGCAGAATGGGGTGGCGGCTTCTCCCCAAGGATGGCAATTTCCTGGATACCCCCCGGCTCAAGGTCTGTGCTTGCAGAACGGAACGGCCGTCGCTCCCCAGGAGCCACAACTTCCCGGAGACTCTGTGGCCCAAGGTCACCCAGTCCCACTGGACCCCAACTCACGAGATAGCATAATGCGGCGCGTCTATGTCGACCCAAAAGACGGCGACACATTGTACGTCCTCGATGCACCCGCGCGTCCCGTTCCTGGGCAAGCAGGAGTGGTGGTGAGGGACCTGCTGGCCATGGAGGATCTCAGGCTGACGAAGTACCACCAACACGCCCTCCCGATTATCGTTGAACGTTGGCTTCAAAGCCGTAGAAACCAGAAGAAGCTCGCGAAGGCGAGGCGACAGAATGGAGGGAAGTGGCAGGTCCGCGTTGCCGGACTCAGCGCTTAGGCGGTCCAGACACTAGGGGCAATGACGATGTTACGGTTTTACGACGAGATTACGAATTCCCGCCCCCAAGTTCCGTTTTTTGACAGTTGCTTTGACTTGGGTTGCACGATACGCCGACTTTGCAGCTTTGCTCCCGAAAGGTACCCCCACGCCCGCCTCTGAGGGGGGGCACGTTAGTACGGATTGTTTGCACAGAGAGAAAAAAAAAAAAAAAAAAAAAAAGCCAGCTAGAGAGAACTCAGCCTCCCCTCCCCGTCCGCCAATTTCGCTCTTCATTGTACCCCTTTCACCTTCTATCATCTGCTTTGGGTGCTTCTCTCTTTTCCTCTTACAGTATCACGCTGACTTGAAATTTGGTCGAGGCATATTGATTCAGTTGCAGCGGCAAACGTTCAAGGTTGTGAAAATACAACATGAGTGCCACATATCCATATTGTTGAGTGAAATAGCGGAAGACCATTAGCGCTGTTAAGGAATCGAATCTCACTCTACTTAGCTCCACCTATACGCATATCAGATATTCTGGGCCCCCACATCTCGATAACTCCTCGGGCCCTGCATAACCCCCATATTCCCATTCCAGCGGAAACTCAACAAGGGGCATTGGGTAACGCTGCAGGTCGCCCAAGCCCCATCCGTCCCAGCCCTCTGGGTCTCGAACAATCAATGCTGGACTCGGCCTAAAAGCTACAGTACTGTACCTACCGGAAAGAGCTAGAGGGAGATACATACATATACCGCAAACTTTATGTATGTACCTCTCTCTTAAAAAGACAAACCTCATCAATGGGCTCCGGAATGCCTGCCTCTTTGTCCTATTGAATGGCGGCTTCCATCTCCCTAACCACGATGCCTTCTTACCACGAAACGATATAGTATTGCTCGCTCAGTCTCTTCTATCTTTCGATTTTATGTTTCATTCCATACTTGCTTGTCATGGAGGTTCCTGGGCTGAGAGGTACGTCATACTTCTGGGGGGGGTGTCATCGTGCCCCTTCGACGGCTCGACACATGCATAGGTGCTTACGCTGGAATCCCCTCTAGATAATTTCTGGTCCTCTATACCAACCGACGCACTGCTAGCCGAGCTCTCGAAGCGACAAGATCAAACCGGAGGAGGCGATGGCAAGCAGAGACCAGCGTGCGGGTCGAGGGAGAGAGGCGCCTACGATACTCCCCTCCACGTCTTCGCCCTGTTCTTGATCCTCTTTCTCAGCACCGTCGCCTGCGGTTTCCCGCTCTTCTCCCGTCGATCATCCAAGAGCCGTCGAAACAGCTACATCATCTTCCTCTGCCAGCACTTCGGCACCGGCGTCTTGATCGCGACGGCCTTCGTCCACCTCCTTCCCACAGCCTTTACCTCCCTTACCGACCCATGCCTTCCGTATGCCTTCAGCGAAGGATATAAGCCCATGGCCGGCGTCGTGGCTATGGTGTCGACCCTGGTAGTCGTGGCACTGGAATCGTACTTGACCACGAGAGGCGCCGGACACTCGCATTCGCACAATCACGAGTGGGACTCGGATGACGAAGCGGCAGCAGAGGAACGGCCAGAGGACGATGACATGCCTACGAAAGTAGGCATGAACGGTGGCATGGCCGCAAGGAGAGAAAATAACCATCGACCGGCAGACATCCCCCTGGACGACCTCGGAGCGAGCCGAGGATTGATGGCTGACGTTTCCCCTCTTCCTACCTCGACGCCGAGAATCGTACGCCCGGTAAACGGCAAGGGGTCTCCCGGACCTGGGCAGAACAGTCGACATGAAATTAGCGATGGAGAGGAGGATGAAGATGACGATCTGGTCATGAACCTAGAGGAACTCGACCCGACCACTAGCGACGAGGCGCAATCCCTCGCGCCACGTCAGAACCGGAGGAATCCCTCCCCGCGACGGCAGTCCGGGTCTGCCGTCTCCCAAGCGCCTTCGAGCCCCGAAGAACAGAAACGCCAGATGCTGCAGTGTCTGCTGCTGGAGGCGGGGATCCTCTTTCATAGCGTCTTCATCGGCATGGCCGTGTCGGTGGCGACGGGCCCGCCGTTTGTGGTGTTCCTGGTCGCCATCGCGTTCCACCAGACGTTCGAGGGTCTGGCGCTGGGATCGCGCATCGCCGCCATCCCGTTCCCGCGCCGCTCCCTACGGCCGTGGCTCATGGTGCTGGCCTACGGGACCACGACGCCCCTCGGCCAGGCCATCGGGCTCGGCATCCACACCATGTACGACCCGCGCAGCCAGACGGGGCTATTGATGGTTGGCTTCATGAACGCCATCTCGAGCGGCCTGCTGCTCTTCGCGGGGCTCGTGCAGCTGCTCGCCGAGGACTTCCTGACCGAGAAGAGCTACAAGTCCCTCAAGGGCAAGCAGCGCAGTCACGCGGGGCTCGCCGTCCTGACCGGCGCCGGTCTCATGGCCCTCGTTGGCGCGTTTGCTTAGGTAGCAAAGCGCAGACGGCCTTGGATTGTGTACTTATATCTGTACACGGTATCTTGGGGTCAGCATTGGAATTTGGTGTTGGGTGGTGTTCATTTGCGTTGACCTTGGCGTTTCACAGACGGCTGACGAAGATGGATTATGCGGCCTATAGATTTTTCCAATAACTGTAAATCTGGTTTGCTTGCTCTCCTATTTTATCCCAGACCCAGTGCTACGTGTGTTTCCTCAACTCCCCCGTATTGTCCACCAACCTCAAGGCGCTTCCGGAATCGCCGTGGCCCATGGAAACGCCGCCGTCATGGGAGATCCGTAGCTGCCTAAGTCGTCGTAATCCTTCGAGATGGTCTGGTTGAGGAGGATCTTCTGCACGAAAGGCAAGACGCTCGCACTGTTCGCGAGATGAGATGTCAGCCAGGCCTTCACTGTAGGTATGTCCGATAACCCCTTTTAACCGGCCCACACCGGGGACCGGTGCGAGGCAACAACGCGACAAGAGGCAACATGAAACAGGGAAACCTACAAGCCGCTAAAGTCGCAGTGCCCGCCGCCCCGTACACTTACGCCGATGCGGTCGCCGACGCCGAGCCACTCGTACACGCGCTTGGCGGCCGGGTATACGATCACGCTGGTGCCCTTGGAGTTGACGAAGGGGTCGGCAGTGCCCTGGTCGATGACGAGGGCCCGCGGCGCGAGGGCGGCGGCGATGGTGTGCGCGTCGAAGGGCAGGTTCTCGGCGTGGTTCACGAACCGTCCCAGGCCGGAGCTGCTCCACCAGGGCGCCCCCGACTTCGAGTTCTCCAGCGTCTCGCCCTGGCCCGAGAGCGACGTGTACCGGTACGGCCCCAGCCCCTGGATCCCGCTGCTCATCGGCATCGTCAGCGCGACGCGCTCGTCCAACAGTCCCGCCGCCAGCGCCGCCTTGCCCAGCCGCGAGCACCCCGTCACCGCCGCCCGCGCCGCGTCGATCTCCGCCACCGTCGCGTTCAGCGCGTCTAGCGTGCGGTGGAAGCCCCAGGCCCAGGCTGTCAGGACGCCTGCGGTCGTGCGTGCGCGGGTTAGTCTCGGTATCAATGCCGGCCAACGGTAAGAAAAGTCTATTCTGGAGCTTAAACAAGACATGGGTGGGATGGATGGATCGGTGGATGGAGGAGGGGGGGGGGGGGGG
>QJNU01001019.1:0-18047 GCA_004154915.1 Monosporascus ibericus | reverse complement strand
AAAATTACCTAGCCTAGCACGCCCAATATGCCCTAAGGGAGGCTCTGGGATAGCCGCGTTACGGCTTTCCCCCCGGCGTCAAATACTACAACAACAACAACAACCCCATTTCGGATATTGCTCATACTTCCAGGTGGATGTATGACAGGTTCGTTACAGTTATAACCTATCCCCTATTTATATTAAGAAATATTAAGGCAACGTTTTTAACGTTTTACGGGACCCTTACGGACCTATTTAATTAGGACGATTTTAATTAGGAAGAAAATAAGCCTTTTAATCTTTAACTGTAAAGTAGGGCCTTTAAACGAAGGCCGAAACGAAGTAATCGTAAAAGCTTTTATACGGCTCGAAACCGGAATAAGCGAAAACGTAACGAATTAAACGATTAGGGTATTATTTACAAAAGCTGCCTAAGCTCTACTTATAGGTTACCTTAATACTATTATGTATTCCCTAGTAAAGCTTTTATAAATTTCCACTTTAATATTACTTTAATTAATTTAGTTAAAAAAAGGATTATTTTTAATTAGTTTTTAAAGGAAAAGATTAATCGTTTATTAAAGACTATAAAAAAGCTAACTATAAAAAATAAATTAACTCCTAAAGGGAATAAAACGGGTCTTAACGTACTTCCTGATCATTAATTAACATAATACTATAAATGTTTCGTTTTACCCCTTAAAAAATTCATTTATTTTAAACTTAGGTTTTACGATACATATTTTTAACCTAATTAGTAAGTTCCTAAACTTTAGATTAATTATATAAGGTAACGGGATATACGCAAGCAATAGCTTCGTTCCGATTAAAAGGTACGGAAAAGTTAATGTGCTATTTCGAAGCCTTAGTAATACAAAAGCGCTACGGCTATATAACGTAACCTATTACGAAAAATTTGCATATAACTTAATATTACTCCGTTAGCTCCGGAAAAAGGGTTATTAATAAAATAACCGAAAAATTAACAACTATATTCGAAATAAGTATAATTAAGTTATTATTACGTTAACAGATAAGTTCGATCAATTCGTTATTAAAGATATTAACGTAATAACATCTTATGCAACCTTTGTTACCTACAGACGAAACATTAACTTATGAACGAAAAAACCGCCACGTATAGGTAATAATACCACGTAACACCTGCAATTAGGCCATCCAGGCCTTAAAA
The DNA here is from genome assembly GCA_004154915.1 of Monosporascus ibericus. Lineage (NCBI taxonomy): Eukaryota > Fungi > Ascomycota > Sordariomycetes > Xylariales > Monosporascus > Monosporascus ibericus. The sequence continues at coordinate 16,873 of QJNU01001019.1, read as the reverse complement.
TAATCGCCTAACTATATTCTTATACTAAGGGAATCCGACTAAAGGGTCTTATAATAATCGAATACCAAACTTATAACAAGGCGAAAGCGAAAAGACAAATACGCCGCGAACCTCGAAAAAAAGCGTCCCGATTAGGCCAAAAGATCGCTATCAAGTTTACTCACTTCAAAAAAAAAACCTTAAAGGATATAAATACGTTATATTCGTTACCGATAAATTCTTTAAGTTTATCTGAGATATTTAGTTAAAAACCCGAAAGTAAAATATATTAATTATAACGTTTCGATACCTTTTAAAAATTTTAAAAAATTAAGATACGGTTTTCTTATAGGTAATTAAATGCGATAAAGAAATTTTTAAAAAATTACTAACTTTGAAATATGCTTTAATTACCTTCTTTTAATATTAAACTTACACCTTTAACACCATATACCAAGGTTTAAAACGGGGTGCAAAATGCTTAAAGGATATAATTAAGAAGAAAACGATTACGATACTAAATGGCGCTAAATTACCTGCATTTCTAATCGTATACATTTTTAAAACGGCAGTATATTTATATAACCGTACCCTAAAATACGCTTTCTTTAGGCAAACCCTATATAAGGTTTATTATATTTACCTAACGTATAAAGACGGCGTTATCATGCTTAATTAAAAGCCTTAATAAACTCACCTTCGAACTTATAGCTATATGGCCTATATTATAACGACTACCGCTATAAAGAAAAAATTAAAAAATTAAAAACTAAATCTTAAAGTATAACTAGGCTTCTTCGTCGGTTACCGATTTATAAACATTTACGAAATTTGGAACCTATTAATTAATAAGGTTATTACCATTCGAAACGTTTAAATTAACGAAAAGGTTACCTTTTTCGGTAATATTAAAAACTTTAAAAATAACTTACTTTGCGTTACCGAAAACGAATTATAAAACTTATTTCAATAAATTACTATATTTAATCAAGCCAATAACGACCTAGTATATATATAAAAGAAAGATAAAAACTTAAATAGAATAATTCAGTTACCGGCTGGCCAAAAAAGATAGCTTTAAAATAGTATAAGCGTTTAAAAAAACGTACGGGATGGGGAAGAATAAGCCTGCTCGCAAAGGATTAATCATCCTTATACGACCGCTATGTTCGAACTATTTCCGTCCTTTAGTCTATTACCGCCTCTAACGTTTACCTTAATAACTGCTACGATTATTACGCCGACGGAAAAAATAAAGGGAACCTTAAGTTCCTATTACGCTATTTAACCTAAAATAACGGTAAAAAATAAAGGCACCTTACGAGTTAAAAACGCAAGCTCTCCGTCCGTTCCGTATCAAAAAAAAATAGTTATCGGTATAATTATAAAGTATAGAAAACCGCGTTTAACGTAAAACGATTAACTTATTTTGTTAATACGATCGATAATCGGCCGATAAATTACGAAAGTTTAAGAAAAATAAAAACCCGGAATACGCGCCGCCTTAATCGGAAAGGTTTTAATATACCAAGAATAAAAACGTTATTTTGGTTACAAAGCCGAGTGCATAGATAAGATTTACCGCTACCGCCGCAAGGCTATAAAAAGCTAAATATATACCCGTTAAAAAAGATATTCCGTAACGCCGAATTGGCTTACTTGCAAAATTATAAAAAGATAAAGTCCTGGAAAGCTATTAATTAATCCTTTACTAAAAGGAAATAAGTTTTAAAGTACATATGGATATACGTTTATAAGTTCGATAAATATAGTTAACTTTAAAGGTGCAAGGCCCGTTTTATCGTACAAGGTAATTAACAACTTAAAAACGCTTATAAAAATATATACGTATTTATATTAGTTAAAAGGTTATTTTAAGCTTTAATCGTTATTACGGCTAGGTTTAACTTAAAGCTTAAGTAATATAATATTATAAACGCCTTTATTATCGCGAACCTACCTTATAAAATATATATAAAAACGCTCCTAGGATGCCCATAACGTGGCGAAATATTCTTATTTAAAAAAGCATTATATAAACTAAAGGAATCCTTTTTACTTTAATAAAAAACTTCACTAGCATACTTAAGAATTTGTGATTTAACATTATTCTTTATAAACCTTATTATATTTTTCGTTAAGGGGTACTTTTATTCTTCTACGTTAACGACATAATCGCTGCGTATAATAAAAAGTATAAAGATCTTATCGATTAATTAATTTAACAGATATAAAAACGATATACCCTTATACGGAGTAAGGATTTATAGTAATTCCTAAGAATCGAAATAATTAAAAATAAACTTAATAAGCAAATCTGGCTATCCTAATTTAACTTCATAAATAAATTAATTAACTTAATCCTTAAAGAAAGTTTAAATAGCTTCTTAAAAACGCTAATAACAAACGTTAAGTTATTGCTAAATCCTGATCTAATCTAATTAGGCTTAGTTAACAAATACCAGAAAAAGATCGGTTCTATCTTATATATTATAGTTAATAAGCGACTTAATATATGTTTTGTAATATCCCGACTCGTATCATTTAATTAAAACCTTAATAACGCATATTATAACGTTGCTAATAAAATTATATTATACCTAATCGGTATTAAGATACTAACGTTATAATTCGGTAGCGAAAACTCAATGGATATTTAAAACGACACCTTTTTCATAAATAATTCGATCGACCGAAAAAGTTCCTAAGCTTACGTTATAAAACTATTCGGAAAAGTGATAAGACAGCGGGCGAATAAACAAGATATAATAACTATTTTTATAATCGAAACGGAATTATTATCTCTTACGTAAGCTAAAAATTTTTTTATTTACTTTTTAACTAATCAAAAAATTAAGAATCGACTTAAATGTAAAACCGTTAAATATGTAATACGACAATTAACAAACGATATGGTTTGTTAATGCCGACGTCGCCCTGTTATAAATAAAGCTACGGCACGTAAATATATACAACTACTGGCTACGAAAGGCAATAAAAAGGGACCTAATTAAAATGGGTTATATACCTTACCTCAGCTAGCTCAGGTCTCCCTGGCTCGTTCTCCATTTTCTTCGGAGTCACTTAAGTACCGCTCCATAACGCTAAAAATTAACCAATCAAACCCTAAATCCCCGTAACGAGCCAGCGAGGCCTGAGTTGTAGTTATGCGAAAAAGAGGTCCGTTTTATAGATTTGCTTCTTTAAAAAAACGAAATTCCGTAATAACTTAATAATAAAATGTGTTCTTTAGTTATATATATATTTATACGAATTCCTACGTTATGGCGCATTGTTAATATCATATTTGGTCCTGATCAGGACCCTTTTGCTATTCCTAGACCTTAACGTGTCCATTAATTATAACTCGAATACGTCGCGTTATCGTCGCCCTTCTTAAAATACGATAAATCCGAATTTTTTCCTATTTTACCGCGAGAGCTTAATAGAACAAAACGTACGTAAACGTACGTTAACGTTTTAGCAATAACGATGGCCAGACATGGGTTTCGAAAGCTTTATCCGTGGTTAAATTTTTTGCGACGATATAAGCCGAACTATTAGTTCGATCGTTCGGATTAACCGGTTAATTAACGTATTAAAAAAAAACGAATACGTAACAGGTTGTTAACATACGATAATTAATAGGAGTTCATAACTTTTATTAATTAGAATCTTATTATTAGCAAATACCATAATACGTTATACGGAAAGCTTATAGCTTTTATAAAAGGGCCTGGATTCCGCTATCTGCCGGGAAATTTATTATTCGATATTAAAATGATTTATATTACTTTAAACGAAGGTTAACAGTTTATAAATACGTTAACCTTTAACTAATTAAAGCCTTTAAATTAAATAATTATATACTTAAGGAAAAAATGGTAATCGTATAATACGAAACCGAAAGCGAAACGGTTTCGTAATAATAACGATCCGGACGTTTTTACGTATTCTTTCCTTATAGTTTTAACTATTATGGTTAAAATCATTTTCAAGATTAATAATAATTATCTACCTTTTTTATTAAGCAGGTTTTTATTATTTTCGGGATTATTACGAAATAAGATCGATATGTTAAAGGGGTTAAATATTTGCGAAAATTATATTACGTTAAATAAAAACGTAACCCGGTTATTAAAGGTAATAAAAATAACCTTATTATTTCTTTTATAATAATATTATTTTAAATAAAATAAGTTAAGTTTTATAATTAAGTATAATAAACTAATATTATATTTTAATACGATAACTTTAATATTTAAAATTATATTCGTAATATAACATTTCGATACGGTTCCGTTATATGGAATTCTATTACCGTTATTACTTATCGTTATAGCTGTATTTTTTAAAAAAAAGTTAAAGTAATTTATATTTCGTCTTAGTTAATATTACAAAATAAAATAGTTTTATAAAAGGTTATAATAATATCTAGTACTATTAAATATTTCCCGTTAATTCGTAATTAAAACTTTCTGGAATTTATTCCTTACTTTTATTAATACGCTTTATAAGTAAAATAATCAAAAGTTTTTAAGATTTTTTTAAAATTAAAACGTTTACCGTATAATAAACGCCGTTCGATTTTATTAAATGCAATTAACTAAAATAAAGGTACTATCGAAGGTACTTATAACGTTTATCGAATTTGTTTTTAGAAAGTATGCGGTTTAAATTTTTTAATCGGTTTTTAAATTGCTTTTATTTTATTTATAAAGATAAAAAGATAACTAATTATATCCGGAAAATATAGGCTAATTAAGTCGAAATAATTAACCTATATAATAAAAAACGGTAACTTTTTTCCGTTTTTACTTTATTTCAGATATAAATAAACTTTTTATTTATATTTATACGTACTTATTAACCTAACAATATCGACGGGGCGCATATAACACAAATAACCTTAAAAGCGGATCGTTAATTCTTAAATAAAATAACGTAATTATATCAAAAATCGCCGAAGTTCCACCTACTCGAACTTTTTATTCTTTATATATATAATGCTCGGATATTTACGTTATTTTTACAAAATTGCGCGATCGATATGGATTATTCGTAAAAAAAGCATTTAACGTAAACGGAATTATTAAAAATAAATCGATCGAAGATCGTTTTTTAAAAACTTAGCTTACCGAACTTATTAAATATATATATTCCCGGTTAACCGTCGCTAAGTTCGAAACTATTGCGCATGATATAGTTTCGAAACATTTTAATAACGTTAGGTAAATAAGAGAAATATCGCGGGATTTTAATTAAAACGTATTAATAAATAAAGGTTTATTTAACAAGTTTTTTTTATCGTTATTTATTAATAATAAGTTATTTAATAATAATACGTTATTTAATAATATAAATAATTCAGCGGATAATTCGTAAATATTTTATTTTTTAATTCGAGAATATAATTTGCGTATAGTACTTTTTAAACGACATAATTTTAATTAGAACGTTCCCGAAAAATTCCTTTTATCGGTTAATTAAAAAGCCGGTTACATCTTTAATGCGGATAATATTCCGTAAGGTAACGACTTTTTCAACCCGACTGTTAATAATAACCGACCGTTAAACGATGTAATTTCTGTCCATAAGAAATTTCAACGTTATTGTCTTTTTTTTTAAAAAAAAAGCTTAGGTTTGTTTATACTTTTCGTATATTATACGTTATAGCGACGTTAGTTATATTAAATAGCTAATACTGATATTATCGGTTTTTTATGGGGCTGGTTACACTAATTACGGTAAAAAAATGTTTATTTCGACTAAATATTACGTTTTGTAATATCAGATCGCATGCTTAAAGATTCGATCTTAGCATTAAATTTTGTTTTTATAATATTTAAAAAGAGAATATGGAAAGTACTTAATCGAAAAACCGAATACTATAACCTGTAACTTACTGGCGAACTCCGCCGATCGAAAAATAATATATATAACGTTAATATTATTTCTTTCCGAAATTAGTTTTTAGTTAAATACCGTATTTCCCTTTAGCGCGAATTTTATACGCGTTATACCTTTTCGTAAAATAAGCGTTATATTATTCGAAACTTCCGTACGGAAATCCTTAAATATTAATATTTTTTGTTTCGTAATTTTTTGTTTATATAAAAAATATTTATCTCGGGCAAAAAAGAATAGCTAAGAATTCGAAAATATTTTAGCCGCGGGCCGGAAAGTTATAAAGGTTAAGCTTATTAACTTTAACTATACCGTATTTATTATTAATAACGAAAGTAAATTTAACTAATTAAATACGAAAAAAAACGAAAATTAACTTATAAATAACCTTAACGTAATTACTTACGTAACTTTTAATACCGAATTTATTAAAAAAGATTTAATTTCGAATAATCATAATATTTTGCATACGAAAAAAGCTTATAACCTTAAAATATAAATTATGAATAGCTTAATAAATAATCTTAATTAGGATTATCCGTTATCCTTTACGTCGTTATCGGATAAGCAAAATAAAATTTATTAAACGAAAACGAACTATTAATAAAATTCTTTATTTTTTTATTATTTCTGTATTTTGTTATGATTTATGTAAAGATTTAATATTAATATTAGTATAACTCATTCTTCCGCATAAATTTAATTAAAGCTTTTTAATTCGGAGGTTTTACTAATAATAATATTATATAAATTTTTCGCATTAAAATAAATTAACGGTTTAATAATATTGCATTACTTATAATTAAATATATCATATAATGTTATATTAACCTATATATTTTATATATAATTAACTTATTAATTAAAGTTTTTACGTATCTTTTATAATTTTTACCTTTACTTTTACCTCTTTTTAAGCGTTATTATAACTTATGCATTAATAATCCTATTTATATTAATAAAACCTAAGATAATTTTCGTCCTGGGCGTTATATCCGAGTTCAATTTCCTTGGAAATCTTTGTTTAAGCCATATAATAATGCCTTATATTTTGAAACCGCGTATAAATATCCTTCGCCGCGTTTTTATGCGCAGTTTGCATATTTGTTACCCGCATGATCCCGTAAATTATAGTATTCATAAAACGGTTATATAATATATATTTCCTAGTTATTCGGTCCGGTTTATAAAGTTATAAGCCTTTCTTCGTATTATTTATAAAATATTCGGTTTATATATTCTTTTCGTTAAATTATGAAAGCTGTAATTAATTAATTATTTATAATTAGATTTATAATTTACTAACTTATAAGGTCTGCGTAACCTGCTATAACGTAAATTTTATTTCATTAAATATTATATTTTAAAATATTTCGAACGGTAATATTAATATTTGACGTTTATATAAATGTTAAACTTTACGAAGATAAAACGTGCTATTTATAATATAAGTCTTTTACGATACTATCGAATATGAAAATTATTATTAATCGTAAGATTAACTTAATTAATATACGGTTAGTCTAGTATTAAAACGTAAAATATTTATAGTCTTTTTGATTTTTCTTTATATTAATATAGCCTTATAGTATAAACCTAATATTTAAAATCGATTATGTATAATATGTACTTTTATAAGGTACGTTCTAAATCTTAAAACGGTTAAATATTATTTAATTAATATAAAGTTATTTTAATTAAAGTAAGGCCGTAAGTTATATTATATCGCGGGTTATTCTGGTAATAGTTTTAGCTGTTAATTAGTTTAAAATGTTATCATCCGTCCTTAAGGTTAATCTTTAGTAACATTATTAACGAATTTAACATATTTGATAAAAAGTTCAAAGTCTGCCGGATATATTTAAGGTATATTATTATTAAAAACTTAAAAAAAAGCCTTTAATATATTATTAAAGTTACTTCTATTTTGTAATATTATAAAGAATATAAAAGTATATCTTATAATAAATATTCTAAGCCTTAAATAATATAAGAAAATTAATTTTACTTATTATAATACAAAACGATATAAACAGTATACGGAATAAAGATAAGTTATATGAAAATAAATGGTATTAATTATGTATTAAGTAATTATAGCAATTATATTCCGCATATATTTAAGAAAAGGAATTTTATAAATTACTTTAAACAGTTCGTACTAATAGAAGGATTTCGTATAATCTATATATATTTATTAATAGCTTCTTTATTCGTTATTATATCATTATTAAAAAATAACGTTAATTTTTAAGTTAATATTTAATAATTTATATAAATTTAATTACTTATATATTTATAATTCTATAGTCTTAAACTTCGTATATATGCTAATCTTAATTATATATATTACTTTCGGATTCCCTTATAATTTATAGATTATTTATGGGCTTCGTTTACATATTATAGAACGTTACGTATTTTTTTCTAATACTAATAATTTCACTCGGATATTATTTAATATATAAACTTTACGCGTTTATTATATTTTATGCGGTAAGTTCTTATTTATCCTTTTGATTAGCTAGAATTATTACCGATAAGGTTATTATATCCTTAGATTTGCTATTTATAAATTCTTTTTTATGGTACTTAATATTATGCAAGTATTAATAATCCCCCCGGATACCATTAATATATAAACTTTATCTATTTATTGCCTTTTATACTTTAAGTTACTATTTCCCGTTTTAATTAGCTAAAAGTATTACCGATAAACTTATTATAGACTTAAATTTGTTATTTATAAATACTTTTACAATAGTACTTGATATTATGCAATTACTATAATAAAATTAGCGCCGTTTAATAAAATGAAATATAATAGCCGCGTGCTAATGTAATATGGCGACCTAGTAAAAAACTAGAATATATATAATAATATAAATATTACCAGGTTAACGTTCGATACGAGCTATATTAACTACGGCGTCATTTTTCTTACTTCTATTATAATTATATATATTATTCTTTTAAACTTTACGCTAGTTAATAAGCTATTTTATTATACTTTTAAATAAATATTCGATAAAGTTATAATACTTTAAGGTCTTAATAAAATAAGGTTTATTAATATATATATAAAAGTGTAATTTGCTTACCGTTATATAATCCTTAACGTATATTTTACTTATAATAATATCGGAATCGTACATAAATAAATATTTAAAGGCTTTAATTATATATATATATCTTACGAAATATTAATAAAAAACGTTTTTATATATACCAATAATATTTAAAACTAATTTTTACTACCGGAAAACGAAATTATCAAATAATATATATGTAACGAACCTGTCATACATCCACCTGGAAGTATGAGCAGTATCCGAAATGGGGTCTTGATTTGCAGGTAACAATAGGGCGAGAAATGATTTATTAAGGGTCTTGTTCGTTAAAGAGGTTTAAAGACTTTTCCCTTAATTAGAGAACGGTGCGGTTGCCTTTAGTTGAAAGCTTAGATTAATAACTAAAGAGAGAAGACCAAGTAGGTGCTATTTATATAGGAGACCGGTTCGTTATATATGTCCAATTATCTTTTAATAAGTGTGTTATGGATTTATGTGATTTATGTAATCTAATCCCAGATTACCTAGATTACCTAGATCACTTAAGGGCCAAATCCCTTAACCGACCTTTAGCCGTAGCGTACTCCGCGTTAGGCCTTAAAGGTAAAACTATGGGATGAGAACATTGTTTTCGTAATATTATTCCCTTTTTCCAAGGATCTTTATCCTAAAGATAAAAACAGTAAATTATCTTCTTTTTCCGAACCCTTTTTTGGATTTAATTAACTTTTATTATGTTAGGCCGCATTAAAAAATAAAAAAGAAAGCTTTGTTTAAACCAGCGCGATTTTCGGGATAATCGTGTTAACTTAATTAAAAAATTTAGTGTTAAGGTTTTTCCGTATTCTTATTATGTTCGACTTAACGAAGCCGAATATTTTTATACCTTAAAGTACCTAAGTTATAACAACTGCATTCGTCGCCAACGTTCTTCCTACGACGTTTTAATTATGAACTCCTTAAGAAAGATAAACGAAATATAAAAACGTTTTTAAAAAAAACAACGGGAAGTTAAGAACAGTTTCTTGGCGTACTAAGAAGTAACGGAAAAGGAACTAATCAAGTTAAGACGTTACTAAAATGAAAAATCGAAGAAGTTTATTGGAAAATTAAAACGCTTGCGTTTTTAATAAGATCTTCTTAAGAAATGGATATTAAAAATGTTAAAGGAAGGTTTAAAGTTGGATTAATTAAAAGAACGGGAAAGAATAAAAGAAAAAAGGCGACAGGTGGAAGTAAAGCAGGTATAGCTTACTTCCGAGATAGATGCCATAGCAGAGGCGTTTACTTTTTTCGATTAAAACGTTATAAGGTTGGATTTAAGTGGGGGACTTTTATCGCCTGCAACCTTGGCTACGTTGGAAACGGTCGGTTAGGATTCTGCCAGTAAAACGTCTTAACTAGGTTTATTGCATTCGTTAAATGGTTAAGTAATTCCTAAATGTTTTTTTCGTATAAGTATCCTTTTTACTTAATTAGGTACTAAATTTTGTTTTTAATTATTTTGGAGTCCAATATTCGTTTGATTTCGTATTTATCATTATCTTTTTCGATTTTTAAACTTATTTTTAACGAAACGTTTTTAGGTACTAATTTAAATAAGGAAATATAAAAAACAGAGTATATTTTTATTATCTTAGGTAATGATAATCGATAATTAGTTTTAAAAATAACTTTATCAACTTTAAACGGGCCAAATTTTTTGAAATTAAGCTTGTCGCTGGGCTTTTTGGTCTTAATTTGTAAGATATTTAACGTTACATTTTGTTTTTAACGTAGCAAATAAACCTTATTTTCCTTTGCTAAAATTAATCCCTTAATTCTTTTTTTGTTATAGTACTGGGCCATTTTTTGCTGAAGAAAACGTAATTCGGTTTATAAGCGGAATTATATTATCTTAATTTTAGTTACCATTGTTTCTGCTCGGGGAGTTATGGTGGTGAATGCAGGAGCCTTGTGCGTCGATTGCTCTGGTCGTTAGGTTACTGCCTTATGTCCGTATATAGCTGTATGGGGGGATATACCCATATCTTCGTTAGTAAACGTATTGTAAGTTATTTGTGCCAATGGTAAAAGTTTTACTTAGTTATTTTGTTAATAGTTGACGTAACTTTAAAAGTATTATTCCAAAATCTAGTTTAGTCGTTCCGTCTGACCGTCTATTTAAAGGTAATAAGCTGTCGAGAACTTAAGTTTAACGCTTATTTATTTGAAAAAGCTGGTATTAAATTTGGATATAAAAAGCTTATTTCGATTAAAAATAATCTTTTTTAGTACTCCATGTTTATTAAGGTAATATCGGATAAATGTATAAGCTAGTTATTTTACCGTTACGATTCCTTTAAAAAGTAGAAAATACCCATATTTGGTAAATCTGTTAACAATTATCTAGATTCCGTCGTATTCGATTCCGGTAATTAAGTTTTTAAATAAAGGAAAGCTGGTAATAAAATCCCAAATTATAATGTTCCATGCCTTATTAGGAATGTCGGTAAGTTATAATAACCTATAAGGTTTATAACGTGCTGCTTTAACCTTATTATAAATATTACAATTTTTAATAACGTTTTTAATTATTCGGCGTAATTTTAAAAAGTCGTACTTTTCCTATAATCGTCGGATAATCTTAAAAATTCCTTAATGTTTATATAGTAAGTTTTCGTAAAATTCCTTTACAAATTATTCCTATTAATTCCTAGGAATATAAATTTTGCCGTAATATAACAGCTAGCTTTTTGGCTATCCTTTTAACTATTAAATCTCTTTCTTTTTATTTATATCGTAAAAACTTCGAAACTTTGTTAAAAGTTTTAGGATTAATTTCTTTAAAATTTTGCATAACCGTATAATACCATCTTTATTATATTATAACATTTGCATACTTCGTTTAAAAACTTTCGGATTATAATTACCTTTACGACTAAAAATATCCGCCTAGATATTTTCCTTTTCCTTAATATAATATATCTTAAAATTAAATTTTAATAAAAAAATTATCCAAGTTTTATGTCATTTATTTAGCTTTTATGCTTTTATAAATCAAATAAAGTTCTTATAATTAGAATAAATATTAAAAAGTTTTTTGGTTCCATTAAAAAAGGGCTCTTATTCCTTAAAAGCGTTAATAATTACCAGTAATTCCTTATTGTAAATTAGATATTTAAGTTTTATATTTCGGAATACCTTCGAATAATAGGCTATTAGGTATTATTTGTTGTTATCCTTTAATTATTTTAGGACGGCATTTAATGCATAATCCGAGGCGTTTGTTTTTAGGCGTTTTTTCTTATCTGCGTTAAATAGTTTTATTATGGATCCATTAATAATTACGTCCTTTAAAATCTGGAATGCTTTTTTTATATCTTCTGAAAGTTTAAACTTTTTATTAACGTACTTTTTGGTAATAAGTTTCGTTAATAATCTAATTATATTTCCGTATCCCTTAATTAGGTTTCGTACGTATCCCGTAAATCCTAAGATTTATCGGATATTGGTAACGGTCGCTTTATTAAAAATAGGCCAATTCTTAATTACTTCCATCTTAAAGCGTTAAATCTAAATTTGGCTAAAGGTGAATATATATCCTAAAAAGTCTAGCTTCTGTATATGCCATACGCTTTTAGCTAAGTTGACTCGAATATTCGCGTTATCCAAGGTTTTAAATACTTAAATTACGTGCTATTTATGCTTTTTTAATATTTCGGAGTAAATAAAAATGTCGTCGAGGTAAACGAATACGAAATTATCCAAGAATTTTCGCAAAATGGTTACGATTAAGCGTTAAAAACTGGCGGAAGCATTAATAAATCCTATAAGCATTATTCGGTATTCGTAAAATCCGTATATCGTTTTAAATGCCGTTTTTTATTTTTCTCCTTAGGCTATTTTAATACGGTAATAACCGTTTCGAAAATTAAATGTAATAAACCATTTAATTTTATTAACGTTTTTTTTAAATATATTTATAAGGGTTAATAGGTATCTATTTTTGATTGTGATATCGTTAAGCTATTTATAATCGATAATTTTTTTAAAGATTAGGTCTTTATTTTCGTTAATCTTTTGCTTTCCGTCCTTGGTTTTTAATACCATAAGGATAAAGTATTTAGTAAAAAAGTTAAAAGGTTAAATATATCCTTTTTTTAGATTAAATTAAATGGTTTTTTATAAAGCCTTTAATTTTTTAAAGTTTATGTAATAAATTTTGTAAAGTTTAGGATAATATCCCTCCTTAATAAGTATCCGATAATCCCATTAATTATATGGTAATAATTCGTAATCCTTTTTATTTTTAAATAATTTTTTAAATCCTTAATATTCGGGTAATACTATTCCGGCTTAATCTGGTATTTGCACTTTTCTAAGGATATAACAGATTTCCTGCTCGTCCTTTTTGTATAATTCCTTATTATTTTCCCAAAAAAATATTTAGTATTTCTAATTAATATGTAAATTGCTGGTTTTAAGTTACGGTATTCCTAAAATAATGTTATATCCAGAAATGTCGGTAATATTTAACGAAATTCGTTTTTAATATCCTTAAATTTAAACGGGAAATTTTTTAATTTTTCGTAAAACTTATCCGTTTTTATATTTGAATAGATTTCCGTTTACCGTTCGTAATTTGTAAGTTTTTAACTTATATCTTTAAAGGACTTAATATCTTTCTGCCGTTACAAAAGAAATAAAGTTACCTTCGGCTTTTAAGTCGATTATAGCTTTAAATGTATTGTTTTTATATTAAAGTGGAATTTCGATTTAGCTACGTAATCCTTTTACGGCCTTACATAAGGTTTTATAGATTAGGGCTTTTTAATACCTTATTTTCGAGGGCCTTTGGCGTTTTTTAATTTATGATGGTATTTAGCCTAAAAGAATCTTTATTCGCGTATTTTTCGAACAGCGTATTTGGTATATTAATCGTTTTTGCATTTAAATTATGTTTTTTTGCCATATTTGTATTCGGAGATAATTATTTTTTTCGGGTTCGATTTTTAATTTTATATCTTTCAAATTATTAAGTCAGAAATGTAGATTTTTGAAGGAGATATTTTCATATTTAAGAGTTCGTATTAGATGCAAAACATTAGGAAATAACATAAATATCCTTGCGATATGGCCCTTTGATTTTATTCTGATTCGGGATGTAAGTAACAAAACTTAAAATATTCTGGCCATCGGGAAGTTTCTATGCATCTGTATTCGTTATCTGGTTTTGTGGGTATCTTTTCGTTTTATCTAAGCTAAAAATCGTTATCTTTTTTGGCTTTAAGATATACGAGACAATCGTCGACGTAATAAGCGGTAAAGTGTAGTAACTTATACTGGTTTTTTCGTGGTTTAGTATATACCGTACATTTAGGAAGCTCGTAAAGCTTTAGAAATAATTATCCATAATTGCTGGCGTCGGGTCGGAACTAACCGTTTTTATTATATATCTTATACTAAGATATATCAAGGTGGCAAAAACATCTTAACTTTATAGTTATCCTGGAAATTGTTTATCCGGGGTAATACTTGCAGGTTTTAACCTTAAAGTCCTAACAAATAGGGCAATCCTCATACTTTAAAATATCATTTTAGATCTAAATAGTAATAGTAATAATAAATTCTGGTTAAAAAAAAGTCGAATTAACTTTATTCTTTTCCTTTTTTGCCTTACTATCGGTTTTTTGTTTAACCGCTTAAGTTTTCTTCTAAAGTTAAAAAATCCTTTCCTTTTTAAAGTTCCTTTTAACGGAAAAGCAACATTCGCTTTTAAAATATCCCTTTTTGTTATAGTTAAAACATTTTATGTTAAACTTATCTTTCTGGGGCTTTTTCGAAACAATACTTGCTTTCTTTTAAAGCTTGCCTTTATCCTTTTTAATTTGGCTGCTAAAGCCTTTATTATTATTTCATTTATCGATTCCTTTTTTTTCGAGGTACCGATTAAAGGTACGTCGATTAACGATAATTACTTTGTCGGTATATTCCTTAAAGGATCCTATTTTAAGTACCATGTATATTTCGTCTTTAATTTACGGTTTTAAGCCGTCGTAAAAAGGATAAAATAACGCGCTTTTTAGTAAATTGGAGATTACGGCCAAACGATTAAATTCCGTCATATATTCTACGGCTAACTTAGTTTAGTAAAGGAAATATAATTATTTTACCGCGTACTATTCCTTATCTAGGTCTCCAAATATAGCTCGCATTCGGTCCTCGAAATATCGGTAATCGCTGAAAATATAATTAATAATATCTAAGGATTCCTTTAGGTAATTCTCCAAGTAATCCTTTATAATAAGTTCGAACCATAGGAAAACTTGTCCAGTAAATAGCTAAAAAATAGCCATCATTTTTTAATAATTCTTTATTAAGAAGCTTTGGTAAAATTTAAGGTAAGTCCTAACTTAAATAAAAAATCCTTCCATATTTATAATTCCGTCATAAAGCTTCGGGATAATTAACTTATAGCCCTTAATTTCCAGCATTCCGTAATAGCTAAAAGATAAGATAATAATTTCGCGGTACCGGTTAGGGCCGAACAATAAGGGTACTGGGATTTTCTCCTCTATTCCTTAAGTAAGTTAAGCCATACTTTTTCTAAAAGGTTAAGGTCTCTCTTCTCTATCTCTTTCCAGGGCTTAAATTCTGCGCAACAAGATCTTTATTTTCTCTTCAAGAAAAAACTCTTTCTCCTTTCCTTTCGGGCCCTAAAGTTCCTAAACCACTAGTTCTTCTTCCTTTTCCGAATCTCCCTGGACCTTAATAATGTTCTTTAAAGCCGGGGTTAGCTACTGGGTCTAGGAAAAAAAAATTCTCCTTTGCCACGGGTTATAGGAAGCATGATATTATCAATTAATTAAAAAACTTTTTCGATAAAAGGTAAATTATTTAATCTGGTTATTAATCCCTTACTAACTTATAACAGGGATCGGGTATACTATCTGTCTTCTAAACGTCATTCTGTAATATCGTCTTTACTAAGTTCAGGAAAGCTCATACCTAACTAAGTTTAAAATTATCCGTCGGCTATTAATTAAAAAGCTATCAAAATATAACGAACCTATCATATATTCACCTAAAAGTATGAACAGTATCCGAAATAAGGTCTTGATTTGCAGGTAACAATAGGGCAAGGAATGATTCACTAAAGGTCTTATTCGTTAAAAAAGTTTAAAAACTCTTCCCTTAATTAAAAAACGGTGCGGTTACCTCCAGTTAAAAGCTTAAATTAATAGCTAAAAAAAAAACCAAGTAAGTACTATTTACATAGGAAACCGGTTCGTTATATATATCCAATTGTCTTTTAATAAGTATGTCGTGGATCTATGTGATCTATGTGATCTAGTCCCAGATCACCTAGATCACCTAGATCACTTAAGGGCCAAGTCCCTTGGCCGACCTTTAGCCGTAGCGCACTCCGCGCTAGGCCTTAAAGGTAAGACCATGGGATAAGAACACTGTTCTCGTAACAATATAATATTATTCGGTTTTTTCGTTATATCAAAATATAACCGTAAAATTAACGAATCAAAAATTACAAACCATTAGATAATGGTTTTTTGGAATCGTAAAGCAGGCATCCTTTATATTACAGATTTAATTACCGTATTTTATGTAAAAAAAGATATAATTCGAACCGTTAATCGTTTCCAGAAGTTCATAAATAATAATAACTTTTATAATATAAATAATACCAGAAATATGGCTATCTTATAATCCCAATTAGGATTATAAAACCGTAAAACCTTTTACGGTATACATTATATAGATATTATCTTCATAATATTAATGTAAGGGAATAGAAAGGACTAGCCACTCCGCCACATGACCCAAAAGATCAGCAGTTCCAACGCCAATTGACGTTGGAAGTCCTTGTCCGCACTTAAGTAGGGAACCCCCGCGGTCATTCCTTTACAATTAAGCAA
>QJNU01001018.1:0-18075 GCA_004154915.1 Monosporascus ibericus | reverse complement strand
CCCTTGCACGTCCCAAGACCTCTAAGCCCATGCGCTTCCGCACATATGCATGGACGCATGCACCCTAGTCCCACCACAAGAACCCCGGCGAAGAAACTCTGATGTCAATTTCCCGCCCAAGTCCCGGGCTGATTCCCTGGGTCGCTATTAACCGATGCTTGAAGGATCAGGGACCCTGCACACATATGCCACGCTAACTCCACACTCATTGCTTTTAGCACCTCAGCCCTTCCCGCTTGGTGGTTAATGTTTCGGATTCATCGTTAATGCTATAGCTCACAGGACTACTAAGTTGAAGAACATTGGATAACAATAACGAGACGGCGGGTTAAATTCTTTAGTATGGAACCTCGTCCGCCCGGTGTATCGAAGAGCTTCCCGCATTCTGCACGGCTGGGAAGAAGCGACATTTTCTTCGTTCGGTTTAATGCACACCTATCTCAGTAACTTTTCTACGTATTGGGGGCAAGTTGAATATCCACACCAGGTACTTCCCACTCATCTAACCCATTAGAACCTAGCGTTATACCAAATTTAGTATGGGAAAGCGTCCTAGGCTGCCGCTAGTCGGTACCTGAGAAGGATATTAGGTAATATTCGGCCTGATACTCAGTTGACGTTAGAAGTCTTAGGTTGGCGCTTACCAGGCACATCCTGGCCGCAAGGCGGTAACTCAGAACCCAAATGAGGCCATTGGCTTGTCTTTAGTAGTCAGGCAGTAGCCCTTGCAAGTGCATGTGTGCATACAAGGAGACTAGGGTTAAAAGTCCGAGGCACCCAATGCAGCGTTAGGCTGCTCTATATTCCTAGGATTGGAATGACCTCGATTTGGAGAAAGCGGGGCTTGTACTGAGATTGCGGCTGCTTGGCATGGCTCTTTGAACGTCAATTTCCCCCATCCACAGCGCGTACAATATACAAGGGTATTTTCTGTTAGTTCCCTCCCACTGGCCAGCTTGTTGCGATATGTGGTCAGAAAGTAGAGTCCCAAAGAAATTGTATGGGATATACATAAGCCACCATCTTCCAGACCGACTTCAAGTAACTCACGAAAGGATGAAGCATAATGAAATGGGCTGCTAGATTATATCTATTCCCATGTTTTGTATGGCAACTTGCATCGACCGACGTACAGTGGATTGGGTAGAGGCAACTAACAGAAAAGACCCCAGCGTATTGTACGTATACCTACTAGGTATTTAGACCCTCAAGCAGTCTAGCAAAGAGACCAGTGGGCGGACGTCCCAAAGCCAACTACCTGTTCTAAGGACGAAAAAATATCCGCGATAGTAGCTGAAGTAGCCAGCTACGCGTATCAACAACACAATTGGTGCGTAAGCAGGCGGGAGAGGGGGGCTAGACGAAGAAGAAAACAATGCAGACCCGTAGGCTGAGTCTACCGTGTCGTCGTCGATCACGAAGACCAGCTGCGACTTAAAATCGAGCATTGCGCATGCCCAGCCCGGCATAACGCCAAGATGCGGCCGCATTCGGCCCATCCCCAAATTACCAAGTTGCACCAGGAGGATGAGACGACGCATCCAAAGCTTATGTCAGAGTCGCTCTTAGCCACCAATGTCGAAGTAGTCGGCCTGTTAAATGGCACGCCAAGTCGACTCTGCACGTCCACCACTTCCACGTTCCAACCGACCTTACGTTGCTTCCATCTAGAAGCCTGGAAGTGCCGTAGGCACTTAAGTCAGGAGCACCATGATCGGTGGCTTGTGCGGCTTTTCGACGACCCGAGGGGGCGGTTGGCTGGCGGATTCCCTACTTCGTGTAGAAACCCATGGGAGGCAGGGCTTCAGCTAAAATGCCGTTGGCACTGCCTATTCTCTCGCCTCAGCTAAAGGTGGACCGAACCCCCAACCCCGGAACGGGAACGTGGCCTATAACTAACTCTATATACTGGCCTCATACACTTACGGTAACTCGGGTAAAACAGGTACACGTGTACTCCAGTTTTACTACCCCGAATCGTTCTTGCATTTAAGAGCCCCTTCACGATGGGAACAATAAGATTCGCCCCCTTTCTTCTGGGATAGACGTTCTTCATATGGCTTATGGAAGAGCTGACTATTTTAAGCTCCTAGCTTTGGTTTATGAGGATCCGCTTGGCAGTTCAGGACTGTTGAATTGCGTGGTGGTACCCCCAATGACCGTATGTGCCACAAAAGCGTCATGTGGCTACTTGGCACGGCTTGTTCCCTCACGCCATACGTCGCTCGTCCTGTGAAGCCTTGCGTCCACATAGCACTGCTTCACGGCCGGTGATTTTCCATATTGACCATGGACAGCTCTAAGCACGTCCGAAAAGCAGATTCTCCGGGCAAGTTGGGTAATTCACAACTAACCATTTAGTAACTAGGTCGTTATCTTTCCAACAACGTACTAGCAAAAAGATATTACCTCCGGCGTTGCCAGTCATATACGTGAGGTAGACATGGTCCCAGCATCTATTATTTTAGGGAGGGAATAGACGGTCCTCGGAAGCGTCTACCTGGAGCGATACAAAAGCCAGTATCATTTCCCAGGTCATCATCCCCGCGGACCTCCGTAAAGACCCTCAGATCAAAGCATACGTCAAGACGTTGGGTAATCCGGGCATCGTAAACCTGGGAACCCAGTAGTTGGCACCAGAATCGCCATTGGTGATGAGGATGAAGTCTACCGCGGCATGTAGCCCCTGACCGGAGATGCAACCAAGTTTTGATGGACGCTATCGAACTTCGCTTAGCATACAGGGTCCAAGGAGGTTCCTACAAGCCCGAACTGGCCGTGACGTTGAAGTCTAGAGTCAGAGTTCCTTCTGGCTGCCTAGGCCATGATTGACCGACTTCTTAACATGGCTGCAGGAAGTAATAACTCAGAACTGACGATTCACGCCAAGAGAAGGCCATTAGCTTGACAGAAACAAAGGCCCCTCGTCGAGGAGGTTCCATGATCTCAGCACTCATCACGGGATAGGTGATGACCTTATCAACTTCCAGCCTCGCGCTGACTTCAAAGAAACTAGGATGATATTCAGTATAAGTTGAGATCGAAGCAGGAAAGCCTCTTGAAGAAACTCCCCGAAGGTAATGCTTTCGGAGAGACGCCGTCCCCTGGTATTTGGCGCCAGTAACGCTAGCGTGGTCCACTTGAGGGGCAGGGAAAGCAGGGTGGACCCGCCCGAGCTCAAGCTCAAGCGCAAGTCCCCGTTCAGTGACGATAGCAACCAGCCCTACCAACGTAGGTACATACTTCTGCTTCTCTGCTACTGTAACTTCGCAGGGCAGAATAGCAAACACGATCTATCGCCGCATCTCCTACCCCGTATGGGCACGTCTCTACGCGCCTGATCCCTAATAAGGCCACTTATTCTTCCGATTCCACCACGCGACGGTCAATACGCAATAATGGAGACGCTGCCACCGGAGATAGTCCTGACCATTCTCGAGCATTGCGTCGCGAGTCACTACGGCGATAAGAACGCCCTTCTCAGCTTGCGCACCGTTTGTAAGCTCTTCGATGACATCCTGAAGCCTATCGTATTGCGGACCCTTCAACTAGAATTTACGCGCCTCGATAAAGTCTCCAGGAGCTGCCGACCACCCGACGAAGATGCGCTGCAGAGGATAGGTCATCTGTGCCAGGCGTTATATCTGGACATGATGATGATCCGAGATGATGGTAACTCAGTCCCGTCACAGGACGTCGTCTGCATAGCCACCAGTTCATTTTAACATGTATATGCGCAGGAGAGGTTAGGTACCTCGGGAAGATCTTCTCCCACGTCCCAACCATGGACTACTTCATGGAGACGCTGCGGGAGCGCTATTGCATGAACGAGGGCTCGTTCACCGAGCTCGACTACCGCGAACGCCTGGGTAGCCTACTCGAGCACACCCCGAACATGTCGGCTGTGCGACTGAATCTACCCTTCCAGCTGATATCGCACCATTGCCGAGCAGCGACCATGATCCTCGGAAACACGATGGAGGCGCTGGCTCAGCGGCCGGAAGACTCGATGCCGCTGAGGACCCTGGTGGTGGAGAACCTGACCGACACGACCGTCGTAAAGCTCTGGCACAACCCGCGCGACGTCAAGAACATCATGGACGTGTTCTCGGGACTCGAGCACCTGATCTTGTCGGTGCGCCGGCACGAGCCAGGCCAGTCCCTTGCGGTGATCTTCCGTAACCGGCTGTGGGAGATGATCGGCAAGGCGCCGAACCTCAAGAGCCTGTGCCTGGTCGGCCTGGACGTCGATGAGAAGCAGGCACCGCCGCAGTCGCAGTACGTCAAGACAACCACGGAGCGCGACCTCACCCTCGACGAGTGGCAGTTTCGGTGCATGCCCACGATCCGCAAGCCGCCCAAGTCGGTGATGCCGCACCTGGCGTGCCTCGAGCTGCGCCGCGTCGAGGTCGCGGCATACGGGCTCATCTCCATGTTCCAGTGCTTCAGCACCTCGCTCCGGGAGCTCTACCTTGATTACGTCTACCTGAAGACGGTGAACGCCTCCGACTCGCCCGAGGAGACCGACGACTGCCTGTGGGTCGGATTGCCGAACGTCCAACCCCCCCCGAACCATAGGTGGATCGCCGTTCATCTCCGCCAGATGCGTGCCCAGCTGCGCGTCTGTCGCGCCTCAAACCTGGGCTACGACCAATACATCCTCGGCGATTTGGCTTCCGCCCTCCCTCCGGCGTACGACCTGCGCGACCCAAGCGGCCTCTTTCGACCGCTGGAGCGGCGCTTCGTCGAGGTCGCCCTCGGGTACCGCCAGCCGCCCGACTATGACGGCTCGCCCGTCGCCTTTCTGCCCGAGGATCCGGACTCCCAGCCCTGGGCGCTTGCGGATCGGGAACCGCCATCCCAACCCCGCCGGCCCGACGCCGAGTTCGGCGACCTGGCCTCCGAGGACCCGAAGACGGCGTGGTGGAGCGCCGAGAACCACCTGGAGAGCGCGTCCCACCGGAAGAACACCACGTCGGGCTGGCAGCGCAACGGCATCGACGGCCGCTTCCCCAACTGCAACCCCTTCACCCTGCACGAGCTGCAGCACATCGCCGACACGGCCCTCGAGGGCATGAGCCTTGTCCAGATGCTCGAGGGCGGGCGGCTGCAGGATGAGATCCTGGCCGACCTCGCCGCGGTTAATGGCCAGACGGAAGAGTGAGGCTTCGCCTCGGAGTTCAAGTGGCGGGTTCGAGGAGGATCAGCTGATATTAGGAGGGCTGCATCCTGGTGGGGAGGTTGGGGGGTGGTGTTGCGGCTGTTCTTACTACTTCTTAAACAACTTGTACGATAGTGTAGGATCCAAGCGGCTATTGCCAGGTCCGAGTGGCACGTATCTACTGGACCGAGCAGGCTCTGACCATAATAGGTAGTCCGAGCTACATAACCAGGGCGACTCAATTACATCACGTCGTTGCCACTTAACTGGACGTATTCTTCTTTTAATCTTGCTTGATTAAACAGGGTAGTCGTAAGCTTTATTTACTGTGACCAAGCAAACCGAGTATTGCCACCTGCCAAACCGTTATATTCGAGTTGGAGGCTGGGATAAGGGGTTCGTTGCGGACGCACTGAAGTTATTTGTGCCCACCTGTCTCCTAGGCATGATGATTCCGGTTGATGTCTTCCATGCCCTCTCTACTTATTCCGCTGGAAAACCCGGCGGCGGTTGATACACGAGCCCGGTTACACGAGCCCGCATCTGCTGTTACGTACGTCGATACGGCCAGAACACACATTCAACGTCTCCCACATCCCCCAAACAAAAAGCTTCACGCGGGACGCACCTAAGCTCTTAAAAAGTGAAGGATTAATAGGCATCGAACCAGGGAAAACATCTGCCTGAGACTTCTCAGGCCGCCCACACAGTATTGCGGAACAGTCAGGAGCCTCCTTGCAGCAGCCAGTCCCCGCGGGGGCGAGTGAGCATGCGGCGGCTCGGTCCATACATATTCAAGAGGCGCCAGTCCGCGCGCTCGGGCATGATTATTGTCGTATGGGGTTGGTGGATCTGCATGCTGCTGGCTGGCGTCTGCGGCATGAAATGCTATTACCTATCCCTGGTCCCGCGCCCAGATAGAGGGAACAGTCGACTGTGTGCGTCTACCGTAGACTGCTTACTGATCCCCCATCTGGGCCGAGTCCGAAAGCCGCATCTCCCGCACCGGAGAACGAAAAGTGACCAGGTCCGGAGTCCGTCCGAGCTGTCCACAGAGCTACCTACGTCGTGGGAGCGGCGAGTGCGTAGGTAACGACTGTAACGGGACGCTTACATACTTAATAAAAGCCCGCCTAGGCATTCTGCAAGGCGCGGTTTTCTTGCGCTGCAGTACAAGATCTCACTAAGTACGACCTTCCTCCCCCTATTGTGTCTGTATGTGGGTATGTGTGCTATAGCCCAGACAACAGGAACAACGTTCCCCCTTTTCCCCTTCATCCCCGAGACATTCGGGTAGCTTAATCTCCGCACCCAGTATATCTCTAGGCGTTGATGTCGTATTCGAGACGCGACTGTCCAGCTTCGAGAGCCATGGACACTCAATGCCACCCAGGCGTAGTTGACGTCGATTTCGAGCACTTGCTATGAAGCCACTGCATGTAGTGGGCAATTGAGGAGGTAGCAAGACAACCATGCCTACAACATTTATTCCCCGCCTTTAGGACGACGCGGCGCCATCCCACAGATCACGAGATTCATTCATTCATCAATCCAATTGACCATGATACTTTTTGCGCATGTAGGTGTCAAGAATTCGTGATTCACGCGACATCGACTATAGGGATGCGAGATATAAGCAGAAAAGCAGGTATTGCATCCGTCAAATGCCTGGCCCTGCAAGGCTCTTTACTCAAACCCCATCCCTTCCATATCCTGTCGGCCTGCGGCCTCCGAGCGGACTTGGGGTGATATTCCCTTCCGTCCACGCCGGCGAACCAGGCCAGACAGGGAACTAGAATATTCACACATCTCGCGTCTATCCGCAAAACCTGATAGAAATTATCTCGTTTTAGTCTCGACCCTCAAGAAACCGAGACTATGGCGAAAACGGGATTTGCATAACCAAGGGAGCTACCCTGCTGGTAGACGGAATACCTCGGGCACTATGTCGCCGCCGTAACAAGCCTAATACTCGGCCTCGCCCTCCTCGGGCTCGAAGCTGTCGGCCGCGACCTCCTCGTAATCCTTCTCGAGGGCCGCCAGGTCCTCACGAGCCTCGGAGAACTCGCCCTCCTCCATACCTTCCCCGACGTACCAGTGCACGAAAGCACGCTTGCTGTACATGAGATCGAACTTGTAGTCCAGACGAGACCACGCCTCGGCGATGGCGGTCGTGTTGGACAGCATGGAAACGGACCGGTCAACAGCGGCAAGGCCACCGTCCGCCGGGGACTGAGTGGGGACGACCATGGGCTTCTGGTAGTTGATGCCCAGCTTGAAACCCGTGGGGCACCACTCGACCAAGTTGAAAGAGGCCTTGGCCTTCAGAGCCGCGATGGCGGCGTTGCAGTCCCGGGGGACGACGTCTCCACGGTAGAGGAGGGCGACAGCCATGTACTTGCCGTTGCGGGGATCGCAGACGACCATCTGGTTGTTGGGCTCGAAGCCTACGGTTTTGTCAGTCATGCGAAAGGGCACTCATCAACGGACACGGAGGGATAGCGTACACTGGAAGGTCAGTTCCTGGACCTTGAAGCTCTCGTGGGCGCTCCTGGAGGCCGAGATAACGGGGGCGTAGCTGATCAGAGGGTAGTGGATACGCGGGTACGGCACCAGGTTGGTCTGGAACTCGTTCAGGTCGACGTTCAGAGCGCCGTCGAACCGCAGAGACGAGGTGATGGAGCTGACGACCTGGGCGATGAGGCGGTTGAGGTGCTCATAGCTAGGGCGAGGGATATCGAGGTTGCGCTTGCAGATATCGTAGACGGCTTCGTTGTCAACGAGGAAGGTGCAGTCCGAGTTCTCGATTGTGCTGTGCGTCGACAGAACAGCGTTGTAAGGCTCGACGACGGCGGTGGAGACCCGAGGCGCCGGGTAGACGGCGAACTCGAGCTTGCACTTCTTGCCGTACTCGGTAGAAAGACGCTCGAGAAGGAGAGCACCGAAACCCGAACCAGTACCACCACCGAACGAGTGGAAGATGAGGAAACCTTGCAGGGAGTTGCAGTTGTCTGGAAGCTCGTTAGCGTAAACTCAAAATGGTTAGGGGCATCCCGGCAGGCTTCAAGACGTACCAGCAACGCGTCGGATGCGGTCAATGACACTCTCGACCATCTCCTTGCCGATGGTGTAATGGCCACGGGCGTAGTTGTTGGCGGCATCCTCCTTTCCGTTGATCAGGAGCTCGGGGTGGAAGAGCTGGCGGTAATTACCGGTTCGGATCTCGTCGATGGGGGAAGGGTCCAAGTCGACAAAAAGGGAACGCGGCACATATTTACCACCGCTGGTCTCGGTGAAGAAGGTCTCGTAGGAGCCACCATCGAGCACATCCTTCGCGTCAGGATCAGGTCGGCCGTCGCGGCCAAGACCGTGCTCGAGAAGATACCTGGAGACTGGTGTTAGCAAACGCGAAGCTACATATATTCTGCGAGGACGCGGCGGTGTAGCACTCACAGCTCCCAAGCGCTGTTACCGAGCTGGGTACCAGCCTGGCCCAGGTGAAGGTGAAGAATCTGCACACAAAAGAAGCAGGTCAGTCTACCATCAAGGAATTGAGGCTTCCCCGAAGGTGAGAGAGTCTGAAGCTCGTAGCTGTAGCGGTCGTATGCAGGAAGCTATCTCGAGAGATGACGTTCCATATAGCAATGGGCGGAATATAACGAGCGAGTGGTAGGTACATACCTCGCCCTTCATGATGGATTCGTAGTATTATAGATTAAGACGGAAATACTGCGATGACGGCTGATAGAGGTGAAGAACACCGAGGTGGTAGTGGACTAACTACAGGCACTCGGGAAGACTGCGCACAGCGCTGGCGGGTAGGGAGTAGGAACAGAATAATGATAGCATGAAAAGAGTGCAGATGTAAAAAGGAGGTGTGGACTATTCGTATGTACGGGAAGCGTGAATTCTCTGTGGGGAATCAGCTAAAAAGTACAAGGCTGGTGGTGGGGACAGCGGATCGGGTCTCATCCCTTCAATTGGAGTCGATTGGCCTGGGGACGGGGAGGGGAAGCAGCCACCAATTAAATTTAAAAAAAAAAACAAATTCCTCTGGTGGAGGGTGGAGGGGCCACTGGTTTGCTGGCGGACAGTTGTGTTGTCCTCTAGGTACTCTGTAAGTCTCCGACTTCCTCAGCGACACGTATTCTCCCGCCTAAACCCCCCCTCTGGGTACTTGTTTGCAAACAAATCGCGTCTGGCCCCCTGCATGAGGAAATACACACCGCCGAGTCTGCAAAGCAATTAGCCCATCGCCTACCTGAGATAGTGCGACAAGGGTCCTGCTTGATTTAGCTTCGAGGTGGGGCTAGTTCCTGAGCTACTTACCTATTGGAGTTTCGCCTTGATGTCTCCATCAAGAACGGGCATACGCAATACAATATCTGGATATTACATATCGTATGAGCCTTTCTTGCCTCAATTTCTCGAAAAGTGAATTTGAAACGGGCCCTCAGCTCAATTTTGCGCATCACGTGGGGCAGAAGTGAACCGCCTCCCCGGGCTTTGATGCCATAGCGACTCCGACCCCGAAGGTGGGTTTTGACAGTTACCGAGAAGTGGCGGATGCTTTCAACCATTACCGTTCCGACGTGGTCGTTGCCGCAATTCTGGCGTGGCTGGCATCGTCGTTGAAGAAGGCCCTTGAGTGGGCACCCGCATCTCTTGTTGCGGCTGATTCTGCCGGCCTACCATGTTTGTCCGCGCCCTCTGACGAAGAGGCCCTTGGTTCGCGTTATCGCTGATGCCCTTCGGTACCTGATATGCGTGGGCATTCGACGGCGCCTGATATGTGCCAGTCTGCAGCATCTGATATGCGCCATTCGGCGGCATCTGATATGACCTATTTGGGTCACCTGATTTGGGCACCCGGCGCCGTTTCCGTCTGTGGTGACCAAGACGGTTGCCGAATTCGTGGCCGTAGCCCGTAGCTGTTTGCTTAGGCTGCCCTGATAACGCGGCTACCGAACCTCGGAAACTCGCCGTCGGGGTGTGGCCTCCGCTTGCAAAAGGCCGAGTCGGCTTCTGCGAATATCCTCCTAACAATGTTTGTCGACCTCTCGGTTGAACTCGTTACCATGTGGGGTGGCCTGCCAGCTCGGCTGTCCCGCCGACGGCGGCTGCTGTCCTGATTGCGGCGGCAGCCACTCAAACTCATACTCGGCGAGGGCGTTCTGTTGTCCCGCTAGATTTTGGGTCGCCGCCGGGCCCTTGCTTGAAGTATTGGTTGCGTCCGCGAGCAATCCGAGCGACCCAGAAGGGACAGACTGCCGGCGCGGCATCTGCTCGGGGTTGCTGGTAAATACCAGTTTTTTTTTTTTTCGGTGTCGCAATATCGGGGGGGCGGAAATATCATGAGCGCCCAAGTTAGCGGCCGCGTCGTCTGATACTAACAAGTGGCCAGTTTGTGGTATGGAGCAGTCGTCGATTTGTGCTTGGGATTGGTTGTAGGTGGGACGTGGACTCTGGCGATGGTGCAGGTGTCGCCACAGGAAGGTTGTTGCACCGGCGGCCCATCATGGAGGTTTGCCGCACTCTGCGCCGGATTCGCATGGGGTCATCTTGCGGGCGCCCTTGCTGCCCTTGCCTCTGACTTCCTGTTGCAAGCTTGACGGGTCCTATATCCTGGAGCATAGGTAACGGCATATACTCGCAGGTTCTCATGGACATCCTTGCCTTGTTCTACGGGTCCAGCCTCCTTGTTGCCGCCCAAAATTACAGTGTATGACCGAAAATGATACCGCCCAGAGCTGAGTATCGGTGTCATAGAAAGCCTTGCATTCATAGACTGTGCACCGATATATTTGACGCTTTCTCATATGGAGACTCGGTGGTGATGAGGTAGTACGGTGATGGTGAGTGCGGTGGTGATGAGTACGGTGGCCGGTAAAGTGGGATCGTGACTTTCAGAATCCACTAGAGTCGCTCTGCTTTGTGCGTGCTCGGCGTTCGTCAACTCTGCGCACGTTCGCGCAAGGCCACAGAGTTTGCATAGAGAAACTCCATGATCTCAGGTATGAAAGACAAGAAAGGGCGCCCCAGAGAACATAGATTTTATCGCTCGAACCTCCAAATAGTTGTCAATTTTTCCGCCGCCAACACTGCAAGGTGCTGTCCATCGTTTTCGAACCTGATTCTCGGAGAGGGGGAGGCTTTTTGCTATGGTGCTATTCAGCGAGGCGTGGTAGGTTAGGACGCTGTCGACTCCCTCGTACTGACATCTAAATTCCGAATGTTATGTCAAGCGTGGGTGCGGATAACCTCATTCTGACAAGTCGAGAGCTACGCCCCAGAACCTTAAGTAGACAAATTAACACTGGCTACAAAACAGAGGTAGACTCATGCTCGCGACCCGTATCGACGATTTTTGACATTTAGAGAAAGTTCACCACAACTCTATTTTCAACCGCTAGCTGTGGGGGTCCCCGTAAGTCTGTCTCGCGATACACCTTAATCATGCAGTCCGGGGAACATGCGAAGCGGTATGTACATGCGCAGCTGATGTCGTTACTGTGAAGTCGACGAACTTGGTAATGTGACTTGGGGAGACTGTATCTTTTAATCGGAGAAAGGGGTTGGCGGAAGATCGAGACTGAGAATTTCGGGCCGTTAATCGTCACTGAAGCAAGTCCGTTACGCGGAATATCATTCGTCTGTGGTGCTCCTGAAGTGCGTTTCTAGCATCTTCTCCTATTCTGGTATCGACCGTCTGTGGGTATACACACTAGCAGACTAAGAACCCCAGCCCCCTTTTCTGACTCCAATAGAACGTCCTACAACTCTATACACTACTTGCCGCCCTTCTTTCTCCATTCGGCAGCGCGCTTGGCACCCCTGCCCTTGGGCTTCGCGGCCGGGCCCTTCTTCCCCTTAGCCTTGCCGAACTTCAAGTCCTTCGGCTTGCCATCCTTGGAGCTCGCCCGGCGACCCTCGAAAACAATCTGCTCCGGCGCCTTGAAACCTCCTCCGCTGCCCGGCTTCCCCGCCCTTTCCCTAGGCGTTTTGAAATCCCCCTTCAACCCGTGCCTCTTCCTTGCGGCCGCCGATCGTCCTAGTAGCCTGCCCGCTCGGCCGGCCAGTGACTGCTGTTCGGGCGTGGGTTTCGCCTTGTACTTCGTGCTCTTCGCCTTGCCGTCGCCGCCGTTCGTTGCCTCGGGCCCGGCCTTCTTCGCGCGCTCCAGGGCCGACGCCGTCTTCTTCGGGTCCTTGGCGCGCGATACACGCAGCTCCCGCGGTAACATGGGTGGGAATTTCTTCCCGTTCAGGAGGAGCGCCGCCTCGACATCGTTGGCGTCGTAGAATTGTACGTATGCGAAGCCCTTGCCCACACGCGTCTTCGGGTCCCGAGGCACGCGTACGCTCTCGACCTTACCCGCGTGCTCCCCGAACGTCCGCCACAACCCCTCCTCGATATCGGCAGGGACTTTGGTGCGCTTCTTCGTCGTAGTCTCCCCCTCGGCGTTCGTATTGAGAACCGTCTCATCGTCTACGAAGCCTAGGTTCCCAACGAAGACGCACCTGCGGTGATCTGTGGGCGTCGGATGCGCCACACTGTCTACGCGCAAATGACGGTCGAGGACGACGGTGCCGTTCAGCGCCTTCAGTGCCGTCCGAGCAGCCAGCGGGGTCGAGTAGACCACGTAGGCGTTGGCGGATTTCGTGGTTGCGGTCATTAGGGATTTGGTAATGTAGGCAGCGCGCTTCGGCATGGAACCTGTCGAGAAAGGGATGGAGCGGAAACGTAGCGATTCGACCTTCTGCGGTTCCGTGGAAGAGCCGAGGACTGATAGAGGTGCCGAGATGTGAGACATGAGAATCTTCTTCGCCTTCGACGACGTGATGGCTTCCATGGCAATATTCCCGAGGAACAGGGTGCGATTCGCCTTTTCCAGCTCGATATCGGGGTGTTCCTCGTTCTTCTGAGCTAGAGACTCATGTACGATGGGGCCATCGTCGTCCTCAGACTCTTCGGTGCCTTCGGGCGTTGCTCCGTTGATAGCCTCGCCGGCTTCGCCCTTGCGGCGCTTGCCTGCTGGTCCATCCTCCTGCTCCTTTTCCTCCCCTTCTGCAAGTTTGCGCATATACCTGGCTTCTAGGTCATCGTGCTCGTCTTTTCGCTTCCTCTTCCGTTCCTTCTTCGTAGGTATAGGTGGCTCCTCTGCTGATTCGGATCCCTCATCTTCCGGGCTGCTACCTTGCCCTTCTTCTTCCTCCTCTTCTAATTCCTCGTCGTCGCCCTCCTCTTCGTCAAAATCAGCATCCTCAATCTCGCTTAGGATTTCGTCATCTCCCTCCTCTCCGGCATCCGAGTCGTCCTCGTCCACTTGCTCTTCGCTGGACTGGGTCTGGGTTTCCCGCAGCTTGACAGGTTTCTTCTCGTTCAACGGTTGCAGTTGCGAATATCTCGCTGTCGCGGGAGCCTTTACGGGACCGGCCTACACGATCGTCAGACAAGAAACCCATCGCGAAGACTCTGCGCACTTACACTGCTCGAGAATAGGGCATCTAAGGAGGGGTCTACAGCCTTAGAAGACGCTGCAAGGATGGTTTTACTATGTAGGATGTCAATACTCGAGTATTCTTGATTTGGGGTCAAGCGTGAGAGCTCACCTTTTTGCCATTTCGAAGACGAACGCTCTGTAGCTGTCACGCCCAAATCAACTACACGAGTGACTCAATGGGAGAATAATATGCTCGACCGAATTGCAGCCTTGCCGTCTCGATGTTTCATGAAATTCCAATGTTGCGCCAAGAGGAAAAAAGATCCAAACGCCTCCCGCGATAAGTAGTAGACCCCCACCTTTATGCCTTAGACATATCACCTAGGTACTGTGATAGAATCGGGACTAACCTGCACGTAGATACCGATGCCAGAGTTAATTTTACCTTGCACTTCGATGCGCTCGTACCAAATTGGGGAAAGTTGATCCCGAGATAAAGCGTGATAAACCCCAAAAATTGTTACTGGGCTGCCGAAGACCAAAAGCGGAGGGCGCTGATAACGATAAGCTTTTCCTGCTGATAGCCGTCATTCATTGATACACCCTTGTCACCCTGCAAATGGGTTTTTGGGGTTTTTGGCTTCGATGGTTTGCTCACGAAGTAGTACCTACAGTACCTATCAAATGTGGAAAGTCGACCTGCATGCGCGCGAAGGAAAGCGCCCTCCTCCGTCGTCACCTTTCTTCACCTACAATTTGATCGCCAGGCCTGTTTAGCATACTAGTAGATAGTCACTTCCTTCAAGTCCAAACAAGAAAAACATTCCTATGACCCTCGAGTCTCTCGTTTTTTGCAATATAACAAACAGTATTCTTGGCTCTTTGCTGCATCCGAGAACAATAATATTTATTCATTTCCGTCAACAAACCTAACCCGGCTTCGGAAACCCTGCCCTCTCTCGTCTTCATCTCCTGCCATCCTGCCTCATAACACGGCGTCTTCTTCCTCAAACCATATCCTCTGCCTTTTCCCCCGAAGCTACCATAACCAAAATAAAGAAGAGGCATAATTCTGGCAAGATCATGGCGACCGGAGACACGGCGCCTCCGCCGCTTACCATACCGCCCCCGCCAATTGAGCCGCTCTCCGATGACGATAGCTCGAGCCCTCTGAGCGACGTCGAAGACAAGGATGACGACCCGGACGATATACATGGCCTAGGGCACGGCTCCATTTTTCACGAGCGCGACCCGGATGTCAGCTCCGTAGACGACCTCTCCGACGTCAACGACACCGAGGCAGAGACGGAGCGTCTCTATGACACCCCACAGAATCCCACTCGACACAAGAACGTCGTCCTGGATGATCAATCAGCAGAAGGCCAGGTCTACGAAAGAACTCCAAGTAAACTGCGACAGCACCGAAGCACGGTTGAGGACGATGACGATGACGAGCCCCTCTCCGACGAAGACGTCTCCATGGCCTCTAGTCCCCCCGCGCAAGAAACAAAGCACCCCGAGAAGCTCCAGTCGCCGACGCTAGACATACTCGCCGAAGCGGCTAAGCAAGAGGCCGAGAACAGAAAGCGAAAACGATCTTCCGTGCCCGCAGGACCCCAACCTCAAGAGCCATTGGCCAAGCGCACTGGTTCAGTCCCCGCATCAAGCCGACTAGATGGCGACGGCGACGCTGCTATAGCAGACGAAGAAGATCCTTCCTTACATACACATAGTGGGGAACATTCGGCGGACGAGGATCCCCTCGTAGTGACCGAGGAGGCCGAACGACGGAAAGCAGTAGAAGAAGCCCCGTCTGATCATGAAGCGCATCCTCCTCCGAAACTGACGCGCAGCGGGTCGAAGAAAATGAAAGGTCTTGAGGAGACGGCCGAAGCTACGAGACCCTCCGACGAAGCTCGCGGGGCCGCGGATGCGGAGGAAGAGCACACCCATACCGGCGATGACGAACCTGTCGCGGACGAAATTGACGGGGAGGCGGAAGCGGCCCACAGGAACGAAGAAGAACGTATGGTGGACACAATTGAGACCTCGGAACATCACAGAGCTGACCACCTTAAAACAGTTGAGAGGAAGAGAGCCGCCTACGAGCAGTTGACAGGGATCGAGAAGCGGTTCGCTACCTTCAGAGACAGGTATGCACTACCATTGCATCGCAAGAGCCTCCACGTGCGATGTTAAGCTAACTACGAGTACAGGTTGTACGAGGAACGACTCCAACAGCTCAACGAAGAAGAGGCTATGTTGCGTGCCGACAACCCCACCCACCCAGAATACCTTGCGATGATGCAATGCATAGACGCGCGAAGGGACGAGAGGCTACGCGTAGCCGATCGGGAACTGGAGCTGAAGATGGAGTCTCTGGGACGTTGGGCTGTCGCTAGGCGCACGCAGATCCACTCCCAATACTTCCAGGCAGTGAGGGAGTCCAGGGAAAGAGTGCTCGCAGAGCTCGGCCAGCAGTGGTACGATATTCAGCACGAGCGGCGAAAGCACGCCAACAACGTCCCCGAGTTCGGCCTTCGCTTCCCCCAAACCCAGACGCAGCGCGTTAGAAACGCACTGGCGTACAACAAGGAAGTGTCCATATTATCCGGCGTGGCGAAATACGAAGGCATGCCCGCCGCGCCGGACATGAGAGGGGCGTCGATGCAAGAGCTGGAGGACGACTTCGAGGTTATGAACGTGAGTGCCCTCGATTTCGATTCGACGCCGGGAGTATGCTGACGGACGATGAGCAGAGAGGCCGGCGACCAGCATCGCACCCTTCGCTCCGAAGACCCAATTACGGCGAATACGGAGGCACGCCCTTCGGACAGGGCCTCGGTCCGGCGGGCGCCCAATTCCTAGAGCAGACGCCATGGGCGAACCCTAATCACCCTTCAAACGCGCACCTTATCCAACGCCCACAGCCAGTGCAGAGCGATCCCTCTCAATCCGCCACCGGCGCATCATCCACGTCCCGGCGGCGCTCACACCAACCGAATCCCTTCTCTTCTAGTACCATGTCGAATTCGTCGAATAAAGGACCGACCTTCCAGCCATCCAATGGTAACAGCAACGCGAAGAATCTTAAGAGCATACCCCGACAGGCATCTACCTCGCCCGAGGTTACACGAGCTGCAAGCTTATTAGAACAGACGAGCGCGCGCAGCCTCAAGGCGGCGGCGGCAGCTTCGGGGGACTCGCCCGTTAGACACGAGAGCGTGCACCCTGTGGGCGGCGTCTAAATGCCTTTGGTCGGATCTGGGACGACGGATGGATGACTGTATATGTAGGTTTTGCATTCGGCTTCAAGGGATGTGATACGGATCACGACGGCGTTGGAGGGGATTTTCGGCGTTCATGACATAGCGAAAGGGTGTTTATTTGCCGCATTACTTACCTCAGCGCAGCGGCAGCTCATGTAGCGCCGCATCCACACGGATTGTGTGTGTCTTCGATATGATACGATACGCTCTGGGCGGAATTCTTTGTAGATACATATAGAGACGCACTGCGCATCTCGAGCGAGAGTCGCCCCGGGCGGCGGCTCGAAAACAGAAGGAGCCATGATACCAC
Organism: Monosporascus ibericus; assembly: GCA_004154915.1. NCBI lineage: Eukaryota > Fungi > Ascomycota > Sordariomycetes > Xylariales > Monosporascus > Monosporascus ibericus. The sequence goes on along the minus strand of QJNU01001018.1, from coordinate 894 downwards.
CTAGCATAGTTTCTGATTTTTCAACTACATCCCCCAAGGGGCCGTCGAGAGCCGTTATTCCAATATACACATGCACTTCTACGTATTAGAACCCCGCGAACGCCGATATAACCTCGCGAGAACCTCCGCATCCGGTACCGTGATTACGTATTTACACTGACCTCGAGCGGAATCGCAGCTTTTCCCTTCCTTTTCCCTCCTATCTTTTTTCTTCTATCGTCGTCCTACTTGGTGCTGACGCTCGCCGGCCGGCGCGGCGCCTCCGGGACCTTGACGTCCTCGAACTCGTCCTGGCCGATGGCGTGGATCGTGTAGATGTCTGCGTGACGGTGGGGGCCGGGTTAGTCGACGTGAGCTACGCATATAGAAGGTGACTACCGCGATAGATATATTTTTTTTTCGCTCATATAAGCGGGAGACGGCCTAGGGCCCATGCAGACACGCACGGGGACGGCAAGAAGAGGGGGGCGGGCGGGGGAGAAGACTGACAGACGCCGGCGGCGAAGGCGGCGATGGCGGACCCGACGACGGCGTTCTTCATGAGGTACGGTCGGCGCGCGCGGATCAGCGCCGGCGACTGCCGGTGCGTCCGCTCGTAGTAGGAGGAGTTTCCGAATCCGCTGCTGTTTTCCATGGCCGTCGGTTATTAGCTAGCTTCCTCGGACCGGTTGGCGAGCATGGGCAGACGGGATAGAGACGGGGGACGGGGAACGGTAATTACCCAGCCATTTTTGAATCCTTTTGTTTTTACGTTTCTATCTGTTGCTCCGTGGGCTGGTCGGGAGGAGTGTCGTACGTACGTGTGTATGCGTGTGCGTGTGCGTGTGCGTGTGTGTGTGTGTGTGTGTGTGTGTGTGTGTGTGTGTGTGTGTGTGTGTGTGTGTCTGTCTGATG